>JAACJT020000013.1:9952636-9984559 GCA_009936485.2 Gymnarchus niloticus | reverse complement strand
AACAGAACCCTCCGCGTTTGCATGCAGGGTACGCTGCTGAAGCCCTTCAAAAAGAGGCCCACAGAGCCAAAAATCGTCCCAGACTTGTAGAAACCCGCTGTGTTTGTGTGTGGATCGTGCCGTTGAGTGCGAAGCCAAAGTCGTCCCAGACATCCCGAGAAGAAAGAAAAGCTGATACCTCGCCTGAGGCCCGGAGGAATGGAGATACGTAGTGCTGCAGTCCCTGGGGAACCCTTTAATGTCTGAACGGCGGTTTTAAATCGTCGCGTCTGCTTTATCGACTCCATTTCCCCTAAACCCTGTGAGGAGATATAAATTAAACTTTCCATGCATGTAAACAAAATCATACCCGGAAAGGTAGGCGAAGGTTCTATTCATAAACTCAAACTCTTCACTGCAATGCCCCTCACATGCTTCGCTGAGATTCAAGTACACGGGAGGTAAGAAAGTTGTGCCTTTACTTCGGCTGTAGGCGATTTATTTGTACGCTTATAGGAGTTTCCACATTAGAGTCATGTGCCCATTAGGGTAGAGTGTAATGGAAGCAATCAGAGAACTTATCTTAATGACTGATGGTCTACTGAATGGGAAATGAGACATGGTGAGCCCATCATGATAATCAGGTTAATAAAGTTAGCAAAGCTAATGAAGCCAGTGGAGTGTGAAGTGATGAAAGCTTGTAAGCCTGTGGCTCATTCCTGCTTGCCATAGCCCATATTGCTGCTTCATATTACCTACCAATGGAGCATTAGGGCCGGTGGAGTGAGGCAGGAATATTGGCTGACCCCAGAAAATCCGTCTTCACAAGGGGAAGACTGAACTGGTAGGGTGGAAATAATCCCAGGAGATAATCCCAGGTAGCACACAGTACAAGTTATCCCTAGGTGGGATATACAGTTATATATTTGCATTGAAAATTATGCCAATTAATTTGTAAAATACTAAATAATTTCGGGGATGTACCATTAGAAATTTCCCTTGCCTTGAGGGCCTGGGGACTCACACTCGTTAATCCGATGCTCCACATTATGATAAAGCAAAGTGAAAACTAAGTACGGTGACATTCCATTAATACCCTCTTCTTAATTCACCCTATATAAATTATTGCATTATGTCATTATATGGTATAATTCTCAAGATGTGTGTTAGACATAATCCATACATCGTTGTTTGCTTTAAACAATCTTGCTTGTTATGAAAAACCAGTAGTTTTTCTTCTGCCTTTAATTGCATTTAATGTGATCCATTATACATCCCATTGTGAGGCTGAAATGATTCATATCCTTTCTTTTTTATAACATCTCAGCAAAGTGATTAACATATAATGGAATTCTATTTTAAAACTTTCAGCATAGCTGCTGTATTCAACTGACTGGCATTGACATTTCAGACAAAAACTCTGGATATGTTAATGTACCATCTGTGTATCACCACACTCAGCCTCCCACTAAGATGACAGCAAAACAAATGTTTCTGGCACTCCAAGGAGTCCAAAGGAATGGCAGTGGGTATCTTTAAAAATAATGCTCACAATGCACTGAAACCGATCGAGTGTTCTCATAATTTAATAATAAAAAAAAAAAATATCCCAGCCAATCTCCCTGGAGCATAAAAGTGTTTTTAATACAACAATATTTGACCATGATCTGAACACCACCTGGAAATTTCTTATAATGAGATTTGACCTGTACTGACCTGGACTATTTGTAAGTCTTCCAAAAATGTTTTATAGTTCCATTGATACATATGTATGAGAGAGGCTAATTGTGGGGGTCCTGCTCTAACCTTGTTTTAACATTATTAGCATCTGTTAAACCACAGTCACAGTGAGTAATAAAGATATTCAGAGGATGGAGTGTGGGGGCAGCATTTGTGCTCGGTACACTGAGAACGTTTCGCACACATCTGCAGGCAAGGCAGTGACTGAGTAAGGGAGCATTTATTATACGCCACAGCGTTCACCTTTCCAGCGTTACGCACGGAAACATTAGCCCCAACATAACTCAGCCCTCATCACAGAGCTGACAGCGCTGACCCATTGCCCTTGTTCCACTTGTCTACTTATGTTGATATCTTACTCGATCTTCTGTCAGGCATCATTGGGGCGTTAGGAACATCCAGAGACTCTTGCACACTGTCCCTTAGTTCCACATCTCTTAAAAGAAATTTGGAATTGGTTGGGGGGTGGGGGGGGTGGTACCTACACTTAGAACACCTGTCTAACTTTACAAATGTGTGTGAAGAAATACATTTAAGCGGGAGTGAGAGAGGAGGACACACACGAGACACTGAATCCCCACACTGATTACTGGAACTCGCCAGGCACCTTGTTTTCTGTTCAGCATTCAAAAATAACGAGCCAGAAGCAGCTTTTTTTAATTAGTTTTTGTTTTCACATGCCTGAAATGCTGCTAGCTCTCTCCGTCAGGCTAAAAATGGCATTGAAGAGGAAGCGATTGATTCACAGAGAGAAGCGATCTGTTCATAATAAAGCATCCATATTGCATTCTTCCACTAACGATGCCTTGTAATCTTGCAGTATTGTCAGAATGAAAACAAAGCCGGTTCATTATGTGTCTACAGCTTTAAAATATGCATGACCCTTTTGTATTTGATTGAAACTATTGAGTCCTTTGCACGTTGATGTTTTACCGTGAGGTTCTTGACCTTCGTGTGACAATAATAAAATTACGCAGATGGAAAATGGATGGATGGATATTTTTAAATTCCCATGTTTCTTCTGGTGACTTTAGTATCATATAGGTCATTAGAAAAGTTACAGAAATACTAGGTATGCCGACTGTTGTGCTTTCAATGAGTTTGAAGAGCTACTTCATGTATACTGATACCTGCCAACACAGAGTAGCTGCAAACTGAAACGGTTATTGCACCCATATCAATCATGACGTACTTTATCTACTGTTGATATAAGCTTCACTGAGAGCTGAAGATCAAAGATTTCCACCGCTGTTATTTCTGGATTCATACCCCAGAGATACCTGACAGAACTGCAGAAGGCCCTCATAGAGTGCGATCCCCTGGCTGACAAACTTACACAAACTCCATAGCAGGAAACAGTGGCTATCACTTGCCTCAATGATCACTATGGGTTTTCACCATACTGGGAGGACACAACTGAGTCATAGTGTGCTGCCGGTTTGAGTGCCATCTGACTACATGCTTTAATACTGAAAACAGACAGCTAGATGTCAACTGTACTGGGAAAAGTCATTCAGTCATTCAATGCTGTTTTCCTCAGATTCAGCACATGGATACAGACTATAGCCTCATCTCCCAATGACAGTATCAATAGTTTGTCCAGATGGCATCTAGGTCTCCCTGATGACAACATGTCCTCCAGAAGATAACTGTCTAGGTGACAGTGTCATGCTCAGGTGACATTATGGTCTCCGAGTGACAGAATTATCTCCTGGTGACTGTGTTAACCCCAGCAAACAGGGAACGTTCCCACAGCGTCCAATATTGTTCTCATTACGTTCTTAACGTTCCTGTAACGTTCCCTGTTTGCTGGGACACCGTGTCCATTAGACTAGAGTAGAACACATTGCTGTTCATTCTGAGAAGTGACTCTGCCTATGGCTGTACCCATGATTTCTCAATGTCACTCTTATACACTGTCTGTTTTCCGTAAAAAAAAACTTGCACACTTCAATATTTTGTTGGACTGTCTTTAACTTTTGATTAAGGTGCATTTGTTGTGGCGTTGTTTCAATGAGTTTATGCAGCATCTCAACACTTATTTTTCTCCAAATTTGCATTCATTTTTTGCCAAGATCTTGTATTGCCGACAGAAGAGTTGAACCACTCCATAAAGTCTTCGCCATCACATCCCAAAGACTTTCAATGAGGTTAAGGTCAGGACTCCACGGTGGCTAATTCATGTGTGAAAATGATTCTTCATGCTCCCTGAACCACTCCTTCACAATGTGAGGCAGATGAATCTTGGCATAGTTGTCCTGGAACATGCCCGTTCCGTCAGGGAAGAAAAAATCCATTGATGGGGTAACTTGGTCATTCAGTAGATTCAGGTACTCAGCTGATTTAATTTTAATACTGCATAACGTTGTTGAGCCTAGACCAGATCTTTGGCTTTTAAGTAATGTATTTGCTTATTTAAATTCTTTGTTGTTTTTTTGGCCAGGTAGTGTATCTTTCTGCTTTATGTAAGCTAGTGTAATAGAATACAATGAGACAAATATTTATTTGCAATATGTACTGTATATGTCCATCCATCCATTTTCCGGAGGAGGCTCATGGGATGGTCTGGAGCCTACCCCAAGCAACACAAGAAATAAGGCAGGGAAATATCCTGGATAGGGTGCCAGTCCATCAGTGGGCATATACACACTCACACACACACAATAAAATGCCATGGCAGTCCCCTTCCCATGTCATCTCTTAATACTCACACACACAGATGTGCCTTTATAACATTGTGGGGACCTTCTGTTCATTTCTGTGGGCCTAACCCTAATCCTAACTACAACAACCCCTAACCTTAACCCTAAGTAGCCCAACAAAACACATGATTTTTGGTTGTTATGCTTTTTGATTGCATTCACAGATTTTTATAAAAAGATCGCACACAGACGCAAACAGTGCCCTCCCCATTGAAACTCTAGTTTCAGAACCAGTGCACTATGGGTAATTTTGAGACAGCTTTTGCCTAACGGCATGCCTTTGGACTGCAGGAGGAAACAGGAGTACCCAGAGGAACTCTGCATGACACAGGGAGAACATGCAAACTTCACACACACAGCGGAGGTGGATTCAAACCCCAGTCCCTTAGGTGTGAGGCAATAGTTTCAGTCAGAAAAAAATACCGTATACGTCTTATAACCCAGTGCCTAAAAAACAAGAGCACATCCTTACATATCTAAAAGAAAACCACATGGATAAAGTAGGAATTTGTAGCTTCTCTGTATTGTTTTTCTGAACGAGGAACATTGTGGCAGCTTTGGGTCCTCATTGCACTAGCAGGAGTCCACCTCACCATGACGGGTTGGTTGCAGGACAGCAGGCTCACCATTTTCTGAAATTTCAGTCTGCCCCTGTGATGACAGATTTTCTGGGGTTGGCCTCCATCCCTGCCTCACCAGCCCTAATGTTCCATTGGTAGGTGATGTGATTACCCAGGACTTCCAGACTTGACATTTAGGTCTTTCTTCAAGGCAGGAGACATTTCTAATAGTACATCCCTGAAATTATTTAGTCTTTTACAAATTACTTATCATTTTCAATGCAAATATTTAACTCTACATCTCATTCAGTGATAACTTATGCCCTGCGCTACCTGGGATTCTTTTCAGAAGACTGTAGTTTTATGAGAGTACAGTTGCATGACATTGATCAGTTAAGGACACAAGCTAGTAATGCTAATCCTGCATGTGGCTGAGCATGCTGTACTGTGTAACTGAGCTCCTCTCCAGATCCAGTCTGCTTTATGATTGCTGTTAAAGACAAACTGACCTCAGTGTTGCATCGATGCCGCATTCATTCCCACACGCCACTCAAGAGTGCAAAACAGGGCAGACGTGCCATCTCTTACACGCAGATCTACTTTACTGAGCCAGATGTGGGAAAAGAGGGTCGAAATGGCCATCACCTGGCCTTTCGACAAACATCTATCGGCCTCCCATCAGTGGTGGATCTAGAATTTATATTTAAAGGGGTGGCAGGGAATTTTGAAAAGGTGGCAGCCCCGGGGGATGGGGCGGAGTATGTCTGTATGGAGTATATACTAGTATATACACATATGTGTATAGTTAATGTTGCATCAGTTTTCCTACAAGCTGCTTCAAGCACTGTACCACATTATAAATATTGCGGCTAGGGTTGTTAGTTAACTCTGGCACCTTACCAGAGTTACCAGGCACTGGACACAGGGCTGAAATTGAAAAGACTGACCAAGAATGTGCGATGAAATGAAACACAGGCGAACTCGGTATGCAAGCTATGCCATCCGAACCTACAAAAGTGTGCTGGCGATGACCTGTAACAATAGCTTAACGTTGGCTCCTTGCTAGCATGTGAGCCGATGTAGAACCTGGAGTTTTCACATTCAGTTGGCTCAGGGGATCGCAGGTAGGGTGAATATATTCAACATTATGCAGGCTACTCGAAAAAGCAACTTAACAGACGTACACCGCCCCAAATTCTCTCTTCCTTTCGCAGACTCACACTGCCCTCACACAACCAGCGCTCTACTATTTCTTTCTCTCCTCTTGCGCTACACACACATTGGTAACAACCTGAAAATAAAAGCCTTCGCTGGTTTTTATGCTACCACAGTGAGCAAAATTGGGATGGCACCAGTGGTGGCAGGTCACACCAATAGGGGAGAAGCTACCACCCCATGCAACTGCCTCCTATAATTCCCTATACCGAACACCTCACTGCAGCAGATCACAGGTAATTGGCTGAAATCCACTGTAATGCCAGGAGAAATACAATGCAATATCCAGAATTTTTTCCATCCTGCTACACAGGCAATGTGAACTGTGGGCTATACTATGAAGCCAGCTTTAGATACCCAGTGTTAACTCAATTTATTATCCCTGATTGCCACAATCAGCAGTAAATGGCAGACTGGATGTGAGCTACAAGTCCCCTAAACTTGCAAATAAGCTTCAAGGAACTTCTTTAAGTCAGTAAACTCATTTCATAGTACACCACATTGCTCTGGTATCTCTGGTATGTGGCTTCACCATGGAGAAATGCTGCAGTACAACTTTAGGAGAACTGTCCCGAAAGCATGTGTGTGGCCTCGTTAATTATAGTTCTCACTAGGTCTCTGCCTTTAGCCTATATGGGGTACTTAAGATAGATGTATTGTCATCGTTGTCACCAGGCACGGAATGCTGGGACAAGAGACAAGGAAGGCGAGGATTTAGGTGCAAGTACAAAGAGATTTTAATAAAAGAATGTGAGAACACAACCACTGGACCATACCCCAAACACTGAGAGTAAATTAGGCAGCAAACTCAGGGGAAAGAGTCAGAGGTCACTAGCAGAAGCAAGTCCAGGGACGGGGGAAAACAAAAGAAAATGGGAACTAGGAAGTGCCATACAAGGGCATGGCAGAAAACTGTTGTGATTGAACATTGGGACACTCAAGGGAAACACGACGGGCAGACGTGAAAGTCTGGTCAGGACTCTGGGGCCTGGAGCACTGGTGCAGATGTGACATGTATTAAAGAACTGCTTTAGGTGTGGGACTTCTGAACAGCCCCCCAAAGCACTTACTAGTGCTAATATGATACACTTTTTACCTGAAGTAATTGTATTGATTCTGCAATTACCCACATCCTCATCACACACCAGTTATAGCTCATGTAGAAAGTAGTACAACCTATAGTGCAGCTCATTGGAGGGTTAAATAGACTATTTAAAGAAGAATTAGAAGGTTTATTCATTTTCAAGGACAAAAAAAAAAAACAGTTAAGACAAAGTATAGTTCAATTGCACCAGGGAGCAGGGAGCTGTAATGTAGGTCATATGACTAAGGGTTAGGATTGGGGTTTAGGGTTAGAGTTAAGGATTTCTTTTAGGACAAGTGATTTTTTTTTTTTTTTTTACCTCATGAGGCTTTTTAGAGAGTGATCTTTGTGCAGTCAGGGGTCTTTCTGCCCTTGAATTACTGCTTCCAGCCTGAAACTCTCTCATCCCTCTCTGTGATTCCCAGACTCCCTCTGATTTATGCCATTCATCTGACCTTCACATCTAAACAATTCACTGTCCCAGATCCAAATGTCCAGCTAGTTTATTTATTTTTTTTTTTCCTATAAAATTCTACACTCTGGATGAATGGTCTGAACACAGTCAGGGCACTATGGGATAATATTAGTGCAATTTTGTCTTGGTATGGGTAGGCCATAAGGCCTCTCCCTTTCCATGAGGTAAGCAGAATCTTGGGGGAAAAATTTAGTCTAATTTATCATTTCAGAAGCGGCCCAGAGACAGCGTAGACAAAATGAGAAAATGTCAGAGTGAGATTCAACTGTTTCTCAGACTGAGACTGCTTAACATTCCACACATGCTGCTATAGTACACCAGCAGTTCCTGAGTCAAGCTGGCATGTCGTCCAAAGCTGCCCTCCTCCCATCATTCTGCCTCTCCAGTGGCAATACACTTTTTATAGGCCTCTTCTCCTCTACTGCCTTTCAGACACACCACTAATAACTTGTTCCTGTTTTCTCTCCTTCACTTCATTTATTTTTTGACGTTGTAAACATGTAAATAAAATAGAAAGCCTGATTAAGAAGAATTGCTAAGCAGTATAGTGGATAGCAGATTTTTATGACTGTATTCCCATCCCCTCCAGGGTGTACCCCAGAATTGTAACTGCATTGCTGGTCAAGATTCAGAGAAAGGCCTGGAGTCTATTGGAAATATCCACTTGACTTGACTTCAGTTGAATCCTCCCATGCTAGACAGCATATCAGCTGATAAGGCTTCTCCATCTCTTCCAGTCATCCATGCCATCTTCTGCTTCATCCCACACAATGTCAAGATTTTTGAGATTTTTGATAAATGTGTGTCGCAACGTGAGACCGGGGTGTAGTGGCCAAAAAATATGATCTTGCTCAATCTGAGCCAAAAATTACTCGCTTCTCTTTCAAGATCCGCTGTCACTGCTTTCAGTGACTTCTCGTTCTCTTTGATTAAGGCAATGTTGTTGGCTAAGTCGAGGTTGCCCAAGTGGCCGTGATCATTCCAGTGGGTGCCGCCGCCCGTGTGAGCCATCGCTTGCTACATGATGTAGTTGAGAGCGACCAGGAAGAGAAGTGGAGATAGAATGCATTCCTGGTGGACACCTATAATGATCTCAAAGAAGTTGGCGTGGTTTTGTCCCATTTTGATGCAGCATCTCGAGCTCATGTACAGATTTTTGAAGATGTTTATGAAGACTATCGGGATGACATGACGGTACTATTTGGCAAAGTGATCCTCAATGGTTACTATCAAAGGCTTTCTTGAAGTTGTTACCCAGGGAATGCCGGGATTTGATGTGTTGCTTGACAATATTTTGAAGGAAGAAAATGTGTTTGCTGCATGATCTTCCACCGTGAAACCCAGCTTACTCCTCTCGCAATCGCTGATCAAGAGCTTTGCACAGTTGCCGGAGCAGGACCGCACAAAAGGCTTTTCCAGGTATCAAGAGGCGGGTGATCCTGCGCCACTTGGTGCATCCAGATATGTTGCCTTTCTTTGGAATTTTGACTTTTGCACCATTATGCCAGCCCTCTATGACTTCTCCGGTTTGCCAGCAATTGTTAAAAAGCATCTTGAGCTTCTTCAGCCACACCCTGACCATCATGTTTCAAGATTTCAGGGGATATCTCATCCAGCCCTGCAGCCTTGTTATACTTGAGGCTTCACAGCCGTCACTTCTTGGGTGGTGATGTCTCCAATGTTTACCTGAAGTTCTTTCTGTTCCACTTCTGTATCATAGTCATAGGTGGTGTTCAGGTTTGGTTGGTTCAATGTCTCCCAGAAGTGTTCAATCTACCTTTCGTTTTGTTCTTCTTGAGTGGTCAGTAGCTTCCATTTTTGTCTCTGATCGGGATGTTAGAGTTGCTGCATGTGTCAGTCAGCTTGTCGATGATTCAGTATAAGGTCCTGCTGTCGTTTTTGTCAGCTGCTTCTTGTGCTTCTTTTCTTACTGCTCCAGCCAGTCGTTTATGTGTTTCCAGAAGCTCTTCTTCTCAAGCCGACCTAACTCGGCATACTATACGATCTTGGCCTCTTTCTCATTGCTGTTTCTGTTTGGTGACCTTCCTCTCGTCGATTAGCTTCCATGTTTGTTCTTGTATCCAGTGTTCTCTCCGAGCTGCTCATCGCCACCTGATGGTGCCTTGGAGCACGTCTTGAATGGCTGTCCAATGATCTTCTACGCTGTCCATCATTGTGAGTGGGCCAAGGTGATTACGTAGCTCCGGGGCAAATGTTGTCACAATCGCGGGGTCTTTAGGTTTCTCAAGTGCCAATGTGCCTTTGGTTTTGGCTGCCCTCGGGTCCGTAGCTTGAGTTCTAAATCCGTCCTGACTAGAAGGTGATCTGATCCCACATCTGCTCCTCGATACGCCCTCACATTGCATAGAGGCGATCTCCATTTCTGGCTGATGCATATGTTATTGATCTCGTTGAAGGTGCATCCATCGGGTGATTGCCATGTCTTCTTATGAATCCTGTTGATTTGACTGTTTCCAGGCCATCATACTTCACTCAGTCCCAAAATATTTATTCGACATTTCTCAAATTCCAGCAGTACTTGGGCAAGCTGACCGCTTTGGTATAAGATGCATATGTTCCACGTTCAAATTTTGGTGATGTTCTTTGCCAAGAATTTCGGATTGGACTTCAGGCACCGGATGCCATTTTTGGTTTGTTCTGGTACCGTCACATGACCGTGATCCAATAATATGTTGTGACTAGAATTATTTGAAGCTATTCTTATTGTTTTGCTAGTTGTTCAGATTTTGCGGGGTTGGGTTGCTGGCCCAAAGCCCAACCTTCCTCTTGTCTCATCCGGGATTGGGACTGGCAACAGCGGAGTTGAAAAATCCACTTAATGAACAAAAGTACATAGGTACTACTGTTAATTAGTGGAATTTGTGAATTAAGCCACACCCATTGCTGACAGGTGTATAAGTGACTTTCAACATGACACATTACAGTCACCGTTCCAAAAAATCAGTTTGTCAAATTTCTGTTTTCTCAAATACAAGTGAAGTGATTGTGAGGTAGAGTTGTCTAGAAGCAACCAAAGTTTAGTTGTGATGTGGCAGGACAGACAAACAGAAAGGGACCTGATCACCTAACATCAGGTCCGAATCCAACTTCACCAAGGCTGAATGGCAGAAAATCCCACCAATATTGTTCCAACATCTAATAGAATACCTTCCCAATAGAGCAGAGGCCATTATAGCAAAGGAGGACCAACTTTCCGACACATCAGAAGGTTCATTATTACTAGCATACTTCAGAAGTTATTGGATATTATATGTATACCCAGATAACTGCAAATATAGCTTTAAAATTAGAAGTTTTTCTAGTACCAGAACTTTAGGCATATTTGCTGTAGTTCATGAAGCAGAACTATGCAAACCACACACAAGCTGACACTGCATAGGTTTATTGTTCAACATTTACTATTGTTCATTGATGTGTGAAATTAAAAAAAAAAATACACACACAACCTTAGTCTCCTCTCTGGTTGTGTATTTGCATAAAATTGCATCCACACTTATTGACATTTAAGTGCTTTTTCAATTTCCTGGATTTGCTCCAGACATGTCAGGAAGGAGAGGAGGTGAAATAACTTCAGGACCACCTGTTTGATAATTCAACAAGATAATCAGAGACGAACTTGTCGTTAATTCACCTCTGTAAGCCTGCAATCAGCAGGAAGAGTTGAAATCTCTGTCCGTCTCTGATTTGCACCATTGTGGGGAGAAAAACAATTCATGTATGAAATATATGTCCTTACAGGAAAATGCACAAAAGAAAATAATGATTAGAATTAAACAGAAAATGACTTAAAAAGTGATTTATGATGTCTGGGCCACAGTTCTTCACCGTTTTGTCTCAAAGCCACATTCTTAACATAATTCAAAGGAGCAATGTAATGTTTTTTCACTTTTTAATTAAAATGCATCTGGGGGAAGACAGGTTAGGCCTGAGGACAAGACTGCATAGTGTGAAAAAGTACCTTGGCGTTATTTTTGGTGATTCCCATTTTCAGGTGCAACTGGAAAAGAGAGGCAGTGGTAGATGGTGATATACATCACCAAAATGGAGGAAAACAAAATAATTCTTGATGATCATCTGCAAGCTGATTTTTCTGGCTGTGGCCCTAAGCATACCACCAGAGAAAATGAAACCTGCTCATTTAAATAACCAAGGAAAACCGAATAACCTGGGAAAACACAGAAAATGTGTACGACCAACAAAATCACCCAAGATGGTGATTTATCAGTAAAAGGTGTTCAGACTGTTACAGCAGCCAGCTGAGGTCAGCTTTATGTCTTTGGCCGTCTACAGATATTCTCCTGAGTGAGTCACACTTCATAAGACCACACTGAAGAGAGGTGGAGAAAATGGGTCACGTCAGTTTATCCCAAAAGTAACAATTCTGGTTGCATAAATCATCGCTGTCATTCACCTCTAAATGCTTTGAATGATTCTGGTATTGCTTGCCCCAGAATTTGTTAAATTCATCTGATCCCAAGGGTTAGGGGTGGCTTCATTAACCACTAAGTGTTTTATTTCGAGAGCAGGATGTGAGGCCGATGCTGTTCAGGTGCTGAGTTCTGCTGCACTGTTGGCCATGGATTTCAGGCAGGTTTTTGGTGCATCTCAACAGTCCTGTCTTATATCACAAGTTTAGGTCATATGGGAAACAGGACCTGCAATGAGTTATTATTCAAAGAAAGGTTGGCATTTGCATTTAATGTTTGCCTAACTAGCTCATAATTGATTTATTAATTGACTGAATTATTATCTTTGCTTAGTAATGTTTCATGGCCCTAACCCAGTAAGATGGTATGCTGTCAAAACAAGTTAGTTATGAGTATGTAGCATTTACATTTATAATAAAGGTATATTTTCACAAAATATTCTGCTCATGTAAAGAAACTGTCAGCAGTTAGGAGATACTTTGATATTTTACATAAATATTGTCTTTCGTTACTGAAGCATGGCATGAATGATCATTTATTAAAAACAGCACGTGGTCGGTAATGTACAGTAGGTTTATTGGTGGAGATGAACACTGTAAAATATAGCCTACTTCTGACGTCTCTGATCTGATCTTGGAGATTCTGATGGGCGTGAGTTGTCCTCACTGGTCAGATCCGCCTGTCCGTCATATGTGGTGCATTAAGGGCCCTGGTGACGTCTCTCTTACGAAATCCCATGAAAGCCCAACTCTGCTGAGTAAAGTTTAAACCCTGCTGTCACTTACAGACAATCCGGAAATGTAATGTATCTTGTTTTCTACCCTTTCACATCTAAGCACTTATTCGAAAGGGAAAAGGAAAAACAAAGGCCTCTAATTCAAATTCCACTCCACTTCCTGCCTCGAGCCATACCTCGAGACCATTCGTTTTAATGACTCGGAAGTATCCTCTCTATTTGACTCAGTGTTAAATCTGGTTGATTCCTGATAAATGTAAGTCATGTGTTCTCTGATATTACTGTAGAGTACCATATTGTATGTATGCCTTGCTGTATGGGCGGTCAGTGTGTCACACCCACAACCAGCCAGCCACGCCCAAGTCATCACGGAACCCTGTCCCAAGAATACTGACACCTGAACTGTGTTGTCACCCTTATTTATAACCAGTAGGCTTCAGCACAATGCGAGGTATTGAGTATTTTTTACCATACTTAGCCCTTCTATTACAGTTCTGTCTACTAGTGTATGAATCCTGTCTGTTCTCCGTTGACTCAGATTGCTAACCCCGCACCTTGGATTTGGTTGCCATGTTCATTGGTTCTCTGGTTTCGGATTGTTTGATTGGTTTTGTCGACTACATCTCTAGGTTACCCTTCTGCTCTGGAACTCTCTGCCAATACTGGTTTTCTTCCTGCCTGTTCCCTGACTACCATTAAAAGTCACACTTGAATCCTACGTGTAATCATTACAAGTGTTAACAGAAAAGTCCATATTCACAGTTACACCGGCTCAATAATATAAAGAGCCTGCTCCTCCAAACCGTGAAAAACACGTGGATGCAACTGAAAATGTCCAGCATGCAGACAGGATCATGCGGTTCACGTATTGTATGTTTAAGTGGTATAATGGCTAAGACACATGTTCTGAACGATTATAGATGTTGTATAATTGGTGGACCCCAGTAGGTTCCAGTATCTTTGAAACAGCCGACCTCCTGGGATTCCAAGTTTGCAGAGAAGGTTCTGGCTGCACACAAACAAAGAACATCCAGTCAGGAGCAGTTCTGTTGTTGAAAACACCTTTTTAATAAGAGAGGTCAGGGAAGAATGGCCAGACTTACTCAAGCTAAGAGGAAGGACATGAGTGTAAAAAAAGAATAAAGTTCAGTACAACAGTGCTGTACAGAAATCTCTGAAAATAAAATTCATCAGTTGTTGAAGTGGTTCTGGGGACAAAAGGAGGCATCACCTGGTACTGTGTAGGAGTACCCAAGAAAAAGACCACTCCCTGTATAAGACAAATAGCTTATGAGCATAACAATAGAAGCCTTAATAGGAATTGCAGATAATTTAAATTGCAGTTTTTATTAAAGAACAGAAAAAATACAATAGGAAACAAGTATGTGTACGCACTTCTAGTTTACGTAACTACTGTAATCTTAAACATTTTGTTATTCTTTTTGGGTAAGAACACTGGTATACATATATAATATTTACGTAAAAAACACAAAGCCTTTATTTGTGACTGGCACATTACAACCATTAACGGCAATGACAGAAAACACAAACAAGAACTTCCTAGTAATTATGCTTAGTATGGGGAGAGTGGGGAAAATTAGCAAAGCTCTGGTGATAGACCAGCCAATAAGAAGCGGCTGATCAACACGTAGAGCGACCCAAAGTAAAGGAACTGTTGCCCAGTGGGGATGAGCCAGGCCAATGGAAGAGCCTTAAAGTGGTGTGGGAAATACTGGAAGACTGATTGCAGTCTTCACCTGTCTGTTTATTGTACAGCCTGCAGTCTAGGAGTAACTGGAATGCAGGACATGGTCATGGTGAACGCTGCAATTATCCAACAAGCGCCAGGAGTACTGTTTGTTTTCAGTGCCCTTCAGAGCTTTCAGATGTACTGGGCAGGCCAATATCATCCCCTCTTAATTTGGTTTTGATGAGCACGGGATGCAGATTTCTTAGCTGGTTAAATAAAATCCAACCAGAAATTGCAGTATTGCTTATATCCTGCTAAGGTTCCTAATTAAAAACTGGAAAGAGGACTATTCTAAGAAAGTGCTATAACCTCAAAACTGGCCATTTGCCATATTTGGCCACTTTACAAATAGTATATTCCCCAAAAATAATATATTGCTGCACTCCCTATTACTGAAAGTTTTAAGGAACCATTTCTTATTAGCAAAATAACAAACACTAAAAGGAAGAATCTGTCTTGAAAGGCCAGGCCATATTGAATCTGTGCCCACCTTTCACATTCTCATTGTATCACAGGACCACACCTTTCCTTTTTACTGATTTATTGACAGTCATACGTGTGTATTCCATTCACACATCAAATCGACTGACCTATAAGGCGAGTGTCTTCCTGTCAGGTGTGAAACCAACAAACCCTTTATATTCTGTGGCTCTGGCTGATCTCTAGTAGTAAAGTGCAAGAGGGTAACAAAAGATATTTTAGAAATGACTTTAAAGGTTGACGGGATGCTATAGACTGCGTCTGTTGCACAGCTGAAGATCTTCTTGCTCACACAGATCCTGAGGAGGTGTGACATGGCGTCTCAGTGGATATCAGTGTTGCATAACCCCTGCGGGGTTGGGGGTTCGCGTCCCATCTCCGCTCTGTGATTGTGGAGCTTGCACGTCCACCCCATGTCGCGAGCTGTTCCTCTGGATCCTCCGGTTTCCTCTCACAGTCCACAGACAGTCTAACTGATGTCTCTAAAGTGAACATTGAGTATGACTGTGTGTTTGAGGATATGCCCTGTAATGGACCAGCATCCCATCCAGGTTGTACCCCAGCCCCGTGCCCTGCTGCCTGGGATGGGCTCCCAGCCACACCATAATTGCTCCAGACTAAGAGATGCAGTAGTGCCACTGCAGTGATTATAATATAAAATTAAATATTTAGTGCAAAAAATTATGTGTGGGTTTTACGATGGATGTTTTCATATTTCAGCAGTAATATTGCCTACACTGACACTCGTCATCATTCTGTTGACAGATACAGTAACAAACTGAAGTACAGTTATGAGCAAACAATATTTTTAAACTTAAACCTCCGCTATAATTACTATCATTAATTTTCTCACTAGTATAGTTTAGTCCGAGCATTAAAAATGAACAAACGTCATTGGAAGAAACCAAATTTTGATATTGTATGGCTAGGTTTTGTTTGTATCTAATACTGAATTTTTTAAAAAAATATTTGGAGCAGATCACAAGAAAAAAATATTTTCTTTAAAATGTGGAGAAAAATAAAGTGTTTTGAGGTTGTATATGTATGGTTGCAAATATATGAAACATACTCAGCCCGCAACATTGAACATAACATTTCTCTCTCCATTGTCAATCCCGCTACATCATATTCTGAGATGTTATCCAAATTAAAATCAGCACAGTATGTCTGTAGAACAAGACGGCAGCATTACCTAACGGTTCTACAGCACCTGTCTGACTGCTTAGGATGTTCTGGGGAGTATCACTTGTCTTTGGCCTGGAATGCTGCCATTGTTAGAATTGTGTTTTCTTAGACCATTTTAGTCCTCGACCTGTCATTGGGTATCAGCCTAACTTGGTCACAAGATTTTTGTAGGATGACGCGTTGGATGAAATCATACCAGGTTCAAAAACATTTCATCCTTTCTTTTGCTAAGCTCCATTCCAAACATCCCACCTAGTGCTATCCAAATGTACGACTCACACTTTAGGTAAGAAATCTTGTGTCCGTCATAAAAATAAAATCCATGGAACTTTCTGCATATGTATTTATAAATGTATGTTTGTATTGATGTTTCTGTGTGAAAAGTGTTATGAGCAAAGCAAATGAATATTTAATATGACTCACTTGTGTCAATCATAGGCTTAACATTTTATAGTTCACTGAAACAGAAAATCTGTTTCTGAGGATTCCTTTATTCATACTATGGTCTATGAAGAGCTGGCGTTTCCTTGACAACAGCTGCAGATACAGGAGACACCACAGGGATGTAAGTCTGTATGAGCCAGAAGCAGACAAAGGATGTGTGGGCAGATGATACAGTAGTTTGTATTTATGAATCATTTGCAATTAAAATCCGATTATGCTACCAATAACAATTAGTGGAAAAGCACCCATGCATGTCATCTTCGATCTGCTTTTGTGTCACAGCTGATAAGTGTGTACATCTGCACTTGCATCATTTAGACTTTGTTTCTCTCTTAAAAGAATTTTTGGTATTTTCACAGAAAACAAATGGAAAATTCCAGGAATTGGTGCCAGACATTTCATTTATGGACATAATGCATGTTTACTTTCCTAAGAATTGCAAGGTTATATGAGCATTGGTTTGGTAATTTGACACTAGGCCATTAAAATTTACATTTAAATGTGACAATTATTTTTAGAATTATTTCATGGCGAAGCACTAATGGAAAGTGTTGGCATGTCAATAACAACACACAAACATTCCCCACGTAAAAGGGGACCCCACAGGCCAATCCTTTTGTCCAAGGCAAGGCTCCACCTTGGCAGGTTCACCTACGCACCTGTGCGTCTGCTCTGTTAATGACATGTCAAAAGCAGGGTTTTCGAAAGGGCTGCTAAGGTGAGTCACGCTCTTTTTCGTTACAGACCAGCGTATGGCGAAGACGAAAGACCATAATTCTCCGCAATTCCATCGCTGAAATATTGGACTTTCAAATTGCACGTGCTTTAATGGCAGTAGATACGGTTATTCTCATTCACGTCAAGGCCATGCATTTATAATTTTTTATTCCATCTAGTCTGAGCTCTGTAACGCTATGTCTGTCGCACAAGTACAAAATGTCCAGAGTATCTTACATAAGTGCAGTCCATCCATAATAATAAACATCATAATCAAAGAGTGTATGTTTACAACCATGAAACGAAAATGTCCATCATTTGTAGGATGCTTTTGGCCCACTTTATTTATGAGCGATATCACACTGATTCTGCTCCTTCTCTATTTAATTGGGTGGATCATTGCTCCCCTGGTTCATGATTCTGCAATGCTGTCACGAGTGACAGCATGACAGTGGGATTGCCGCTTCTCTTGTGTGTGTAATTAATCCTCCCACCGTGTTAGCCCTCCCAGAAATGAGCGCTGCCGACGTACAGCTGTAACTGAAAGTTTGACATGAGCTACTGGCATTGAGCTCACTGTTCCAGATGACATTTGTAGTGTTAAGTGTATTGAGCCATATTAAAGATTATCTTCATTTAAGAAAAAGCTGCTCTGCTTTCTCCATTTATTGGCTAGTTATTTTTAGTGATGGGACAAATGAGGCTTCAAAACACATGGTGTCTGGGAATATTCAGAACAACCAATCAATGCTGGCAATAAATGATGCATCAAAACCCATTGTGGGTTGAAGTATCCTGAGCTAACCTATCAATGCTGCTACTAAATGAGGCTTCAAAACCCGTGGTGGGTGGAGGCATCATTGATTGGTAATTTGGGATACTCCCGCCCACCACAGATTTGAAGCAGCCATTTCATTTGTAAAAGAAAGAGAGGAAGAGATAAATGTGCATATTCCTGGAGCTTTACGTTATACTGTATTGTTTCTCCACGTTAACGGAATCCGTGCGTCTGTTATCACCGTTTGCTATCTCACTCTGTCCTTTAGCACAAGCCCACTAAATGTATTCACACATTATCCCCACCCAAGCAGCATATATAAGTTATTCACATGTATACATTTATATAAGCATATGCTCATATCTAGTTGAAAGACATTTTATGTAAAAAATACATGTGACATATGGTGTGGCGTAGTGTAATTACTGATCGAAAAATGTTAATGAATGCGAACACTTTTTTTTTTTCTTCTCCATTGCAGGAACACTAAAGTTAAAGAATTTTAACTTTTAAAAAAACGCTTTCTCTGTTTACACTTCACTATGACTATTGCCACTTTCATGACTGCCTAATAATGACAAATACTACATAACCCTTTTAGAGTTTTGCAATCCAGATGCATTACTTAAGTAGCCAAAGTGCATTTTCATATTTCTGAAACTTCATATACTGGTTTAAGCCCATGTTTTCTAGTTTTTCATTTAGATGCAAGAAAACATAATAGAAAGACTTCAGATGCATTTTAGTCCTGTTTTTATGGTGGAAGGAGTTAGGCTAACATTTTGACGCGAGGTTGTTCACTCAGCTTGTTTTTAATGAACAGATCTGAAACTCCATTTTGGTCACATTTATGGGGGGGGGGGGGGGGGGCAACCATCTTTTATTAGCTTCTCTGATTAGAGCTTGGGAGAATGGAAAGCTTCAAAAAAACAATAAGGATTAGAGCCTTGCAAAAAATAAACCAAAACTGTTCATTTGCTTTTTAGAGTGAAACCTATTTGAAGGTTCACCCCGGGCACCAGGACAGAGTTCTGTGCAAGCTCAACTTGACAGAAAACGGACAGAGGATATGATCAGGATGGCAGGGTTTTCTGATTACCTGTTACTCAATATGATATACAGATTTGCAAGAATTACGTTTCTTGAAATTGCCTGGTTATAGCGTGAAATATTAATCTATATAATTCAAAATAGTATCATTGCGATCAGGTGTGTGTATTGGAGAGACACTTCATACTAGTTGGGTCCAGGGGCAGTTTTTGAAGAAGGGCTTTTAAATATTAATCTGCAGTGACTTTCTGGGAAAAATACTTGAAACACATAGAAATTTGAGGCTTGTAAATGGTTGCTTACATTCCACTGCAGATCAATGTGTCACAGGCACGGCCACGCCCATGGCCACGCTTAAGCCCACATCCCCCTGTCCACAGCCACTCCCATGCTCAGACTTAGCCAACCAAGCCAACCAAACCAAGCAAACCAATTTGACCAGCCACAACCAACATACCTCCATTCCTCACCCTCAAACAACTGTGTTCAGTTAATCAATGATTGGTTTATTTATGTCCCCCCAGCTCCCACACCTCCGTGGGAGATATTGAGTTTTCCCAATACTGAGTATTTCATGAGTGCTATCAGATCTTACTGGTATATGATCCCTGCTAGTTCTCTGTCTTTCCTTCTTTGACTTTTGGACTTGCATTTGTTTGTTCTGCTGATTGACCTCCTTTGGATTTTGACCATTTTTGCCTGTGACCCCAATGACACTTTTGGATTCCCCTTTGGCCTATGAAATCCTACCTGTTCTGAGTTTGACCGTGCCGCTTTTGACCATAATTAAAAGCCCTGTACTGCATTTGGATCCTGTGTATTCATTACACAATGTAACTACAAATGTGAGGAAACTAGCAAAATAATTTAGATAAATAATTCATATAGCCAAGCAGGTCAACTCGGCTAGCTGTCTGGCTAGCTACAACCTGGGTTGAACCAAACTGTTGGTTTGACTTTAAGTACAAACATGTTTGTACACCCATGACTTTTGCAGAATGCTTATAATGTAAAAAAATCCAATATCCAAATGAAGATCAAGCAAGTTTAATGATATATTAATTCAGGATTTTCCAACATATGAAATTATACTCCAGTAACATGACACTATTGTTCTGAATATTTCTTGATTTTCTCAAAGGAATCAGAAAAATCCATCCATCCTCTAACTGCTTATCCCTGGTCATATTTATGGGGGTGGAGCATATCCCACCCAGTAGTGGGCACACCCTCAATGAGATGTCAATCCATTGCATCTTACCATCCATCCGTCCATCCAGCCATCTTCTAACTGCTTATCTTGGTCAGGGAGGCGGAGCCTATACTAGGGAGCATCAGGGGCACCCTGGACAGAAAGCCAGTTCATCACAGGGCCCACACACAACCACACCAGTCAGCTTAAAGGTATGTCTTTGGATAGAGGGGGTTCACGAGAGCACGCCATGAAACAGGGGAGAATGTACGAACTTCGCCAAACCCCTAATCCCAGACTTGTGAGGCAGCACATGCCCACAATGCTTTAATTATCTGTAAGTTGTATTAAAGTCTAAACAATGAGCAGGGGCTTGACACTGGTGAGCTAGGGAAAGGGTTTTTTGGGAGAGACTCTGCCTGCCAGAATGCTTCATTTTCTCTGTGGGGTGCTGATGATGTGTTTATATGGTAATAATAACCCTGGGTATGAAGAAGGTAATGTTGACATTTTTAAATATAAATTGAATATAATGTGTGCCATTTCATCACAAGCATAAAATGTTTATTCAAACAATTTCCTTTTTGAAATATATTAACTAGCATTATATTATTTTGGATTCCTTTCCAGCTGAGATTGCTTGCTTTATGTTTTTATTTGGTTCTTCAGTATAGTACATTATACAATTTGACATTAGATTGAAGGTTTATTTTCGGTAAGAAGAAGTATCCTGAGATGTCAGGAATAGTTTTTATTTATTTATGTATCTGTTTGTTTCTTTATGTTAGCTAGTGTAAAAAATGTGAGTCATTGTAATGGTTGACCATTTGGTGGTTAGCATTGTCGCTTCACATCTCCAGGGTTGGGGGTTCGAACCCCAGCTTTTTGTGTATGGAGGTTGCATGTTCTCCCTGTGCTTCACAAGTTTCCTCCAGTTTTTTGGTTTCCTCCCACAGTTCAAAGACAGACACATTGTAGGCTCATTGGTGTGGCTAAATTGTCCATTGTGTGTGATTGGGTGTGTGAGTGCATGTATGTCTGTGCAATGCACTGGGTTGGCACCCCATCCAGGGTGTCCCTTGGCTTGTGCTCTAAGACCCCCTGCCCTCCCCGGTTTGAAAAGTGGACGGAGGGGTAGTGGTTAACTCCTGAGTTTCCTAAAATAATGCCGGGTGTAACAATCTTGTTCTTGAAATCAAAATTCTTAAAGTACGACACCGAACCCGCAGAGCTACACTCCACTCTATGGCACATGTTCTGGCTGCCTGCTTGATTAAGTGTTCTACTTATTTTCCATATCACATCCCGGTCCCTTGCCGTTCTTGTGAAGTTGGAGCATTTCACTTTGAATCGGAAACCAGCTGAAAGTATGAAATCCAGCTGTCTTTCGTGTCATCTTCAGTTCATCCTGACTGAATCCAGGAGGAGCCTGGAAGGGATGGGAACAGGATGTTTCTAATAACTCTTCGCCGTTGAACCATCACCAAGATGGGCGATGAAGCAGCTTCGTCATCCTCCATGTTCTCTTTCTTGTCTATGCCTTTGCATCCCGACTTCCTTCACTGTTTTCCATACCAATGAAAAGTCTAAATCCACTTTAACTTCCAATACCCATTTGGATTCCTCTCTTTCTTCCCTTTTATAGTGAACTCATTGTCACTGACGGCATCTTCCCTCCGTCCTCATTAACACCACTCATGTTGTGCACTCAGATTACTCTGTTTACTCAAAAGCTTTCAAGCACTTACGCATGAGGATGGCTCAAAAATTAAATTACAGCACAAATATTTCAGAAATATGTATGTGTCATACTTTAATACAATCTAATTTTAATTATTCCCTGACTTAAAATTCTAACTGAAATGGTCCCCTTCTCCACATATAATAATGCAGCAAAATGTTATGAAAAATAACACATGTTCTCTTATACAATACGGTTTCTTTCATTATCAAGGTTTTGACATAAAATAGTTACACTCAGAGGCAGTGAGTTACGAAGTGAAACTTTTCGTATGATGACTTATGCCTGATCAAGTGACTATGAGGTATCAAAGTCACATAGCCATAATCCTGTCACACTTTAATAGCCAGAATACTAGTGGATTTTGCACTGTACTCCCTATTGGGCAATACATTTTTACACGGGCACATAAAATGTGAAAACTATAATAACAGAAGCTGCCTCTAGGTAACACTTTGAAAAATATTTGTTGTTAAAGAAATGACTTCATCAGTCGTGTGCCATTTTTTGGGCTCTTACTACAAAGTGTAACAGGTCTGTCAAGAAGATAAATTTTTATTTCAAAAGTCAGCCAGCTCCTTTTATTATTATTTCTGTTTTGTATGAAGTTCACCCTGAAGATGCTGAAAATAACAAAATATTAAAACTTTCAGAACACCCGTATCAAACAGATCGGCATTTCAGCATGCTGGGTATCATTTGGTAGGTGATGCCGTCTGAGCTACAAAAAACATCATAAAATGTGTTATTGCATTAATAACCCATGAAGTGTATTAACTCGATTAGTGTAAGTAAATCACATCTTTCTCTACAGGTATTATGTAGTCCTAGTCACTGCTGAGCAGGTATTTAATTTGCTAGGAATGAGTTCAAGTCAACCCTGCTCATTCCTCTGTGGTTTCTGTTGGGAGGAAAAACAAATCAATATATGAGACAAGTGAAATATAGAATATGACAACCAATGCAGCATATTTATTTGTACAATAATGCATTCTAGATGGCTACTGAAAACAATACATGGCTAATTTCTGGAATTCCTGTACCACTGCTATCTTGTGATTATGATTTCATTTATGATTATGATTTCAATTATGATTTCAGAGGATTCACAGAGCCACTGACTCATAATCTGTTAAACAAAGTACTTAAATAATAATGAATTAGAGTAAAATCTGATGAAATGTAAAACAAACTGTTTTTTCTCTTAAACTTTTTCATCTTCAAACACACTTGCAGGTGAATGTACTTAGTATCAGCCTATCAAACATATGCCCAATTTTTCCCTTTGCCTTTTTACATACATAATTTAACCAAATGATAAATGGATTCAGATGTGGATACTGTAGGCTAGAGTTCAAATCCAAATCGTAATCCAAAATCAGCAGTCGAAACGCCAAGAGTCTCGTAGAGCAGGCAAGGGCAGCTCGTAGAAAAAAACACAAAGTCCAAAATGTAGGATAGAAAGCAAAACCAATGACTCTGGCAAGTGTTGTACACCAGACCAAAATATGGTAGTATAGTTATAGTATAGTAATATTAATAGCAGTAAGGCTCAGTACAGTGTAACACAGAACACCTCACAGAGGCTATGGAGAACAAAGTCATAATATACTCAACCAGGTAAACTTGTGAAAGCTATTAATTCAGTGAGGTGGAGCGTAGCCAGACTGGGCATGACTGAATGGAGACTTGGCTGCATGTAAGAGTGATGGCATAACACGTCCAGAAAATTAACAGACAACATTTTTTCTGTCATTAAGTTATAATTCTCCTTTGGTCAGAGAAGCCCAAAAAGCCTGAAGACCTCATGTCACCAATTCAATCCAGCTGTCCTTGTGGCCATTCCTGGTTTCGTCCAGCACACTAAATCAGTAATATTTCACATAAAAATACGTATAATAGGTTTCCTGTAAGCTCATATGTCACATCTAAATCGAAACGGTCAGAGAGGCCATGAATGTGTTAATACGACTAGTCATTGTGGAACAGCCAGAAGGACGGCAGTTTTACAGATCTTGGCTATACATCCCATCCTC
Source organism: Gymnarchus niloticus (assembly GCA_009936485.2). NCBI lineage: Eukaryota > Metazoa > Chordata > Actinopteri > Osteoglossiformes > Gymnarchidae > Gymnarchus > Gymnarchus niloticus. The sequence goes on along the minus strand of JAACJT020000013.1, from coordinate 9,960,247 downwards.
TGGGCTGAACATCATCTCTCAGATTCAGATTCCCTTTTGGGGATCTATTGCAGCTTTGGGCTGCAAATGACCCTCTCTTCACAACACATCAGCACAAACAGCTTCTGTCGATTGATTCTGTCGTTCGATCGCCAGCAAAATTAATTGAAAGACACCAGGAAAATAGCAAAAGCGTTTTCTTTTTTGTCAAATGGTGACGGAAAAGCAGTTAAAAGCCACATGACCGTTTCTCAAAGCTGATATTTGTTCTCAGTCATTCTACAGAATGCACTTGTGCCAAGCCTGCTTGCTTCTTGGGTCGACTTGCTTCATTTCCCATTTCCTATTGCATGGCAACACATATCATCTTCATACTGCCAGACATGCTCTTCTAATTACAATTTTAAAAAACATATCAGTTATGATTTCATGCTCTGCTGCTCATCGTAAAGTGCGTTGTCACGAAAACCCTCGCATGCATCCACAGTTTCATCAAATCACTGGTGATAAAGTATCATTGTAGCAATGTAAAACATGTTAATTTGAATAGCTATTATTGCTGAGTCATTTAAAAATATATTTTGAACGAATAACTAATACAATTAATTATATATTAAAAAAAACAACATAGGTATGAAATCTGGAAAAAATACAGGTTGGGCATATTAATTTGTACACAAAAACAAACAAAACCAATTGCAAAGTTTCTTCATAAATTGTACATGTAAACATCATCAAGTCAATATTTTAATACAGTAAATTAAATGGAATTCTCTAATGTGCAAGTCATAATGCCTTATAGTGTTCTGCTTTTATTGTTCAAGGAAGTGTTTTGCTTTTTTGTGTTTGTTTCCCAAATGATGTTTCAGACCAGTGGAGATTTGCTGTAAATCCAACTCTATAAAATCTCAAACCATTAACCAAAATGTATAGTATACTTTAACTGCTTTACTAGCAGCTCAGAAGATAGCTGGACTGTCCTTGAAATGTAGCAAGGACGGTGGTTGAGATTAGTGGCTTAGAGTATGAAGTTTGTTGGTTCAAGGTCCATAAGTGAGCCTATCATGATATTCTTAACCTTAACTGCTCCATTAAAACACCCAAAAATATATTAAGTATACTTGGTATACCTTAGAACTGGTAAAATAAATCACCAGCTCAGCCACAGTATAAGGCAATTTCCAACTAATATATAGGATCTAAAATGTAGTACATAAAATAGAAATGGGTTTCATCATTATCTTGTATTCCCGTGTGCGAAGGCACTTATTCCCTGAAAAATTGAGAAACTTTTTTTCTATTAGTTTGGGAACTAGACTCTTCGCAAATGGCCTCAGGTATATATTGATTTTTGATGTTTTCCTAGTGAAGGATCTACTAAATTATTAATTTTGTCTTAGTTGGGTTTTTACCCTGCATGAATTTACTTTCCACCGGCAAGCTTCCCTGACAGAAATGTTTAATTATGACTCTCTCTCAATAAAAATTAAAGAAGTTCTATTTTACTCCTGTTCTGACTGTGACAAGGTGACTTTCAGCTGAGCACAAGTTCAAGCGTAGGATTAAATGTGGCACTTTTCAAAGTGACATTTCACTAAAACTTGCTGGTTTTATTTTTTCTGAAATGAACATTTATTTACACAAAATATAATTTCTTGCACATTACAGTAAATTCTACTTTAAAAACTTTTATGTGAAGGCAAAAACATTCAAATTTAACTGCTTATCCTGTATAGGTTTAAAGGCATTTGGAACCTACTCCAGGAAACATAGGGCGCAAAGCTGTGGTGGATGCCACTGGATGGGATGCCAGTCCATCATAGGCCACAAAGCTGTGGTGGATGCCACTGGATGGGATGCCAGTCCGTCACAGGCCACAAAGCTGTGATGGATGCCACTGGATGGGATGCCAGTCCATCACAGGCCACAAAGCTGTGGTGGATGCCACTGGATGGGATGCCAGTCCATCACAGGCCACAAAGCTGTGGAGGATGCCACTGGATGGGATGCCAGTCCATCACAGGCCACAAAGCTGTGGTGGATGCCACTGGATGGGATGCCAGTCCATCACAGGACACGAAGCTGTGGTGGATGCCACTGGATGGGATGCCAGTCCATCACAGGACACATTCACAATGAACAGTATGGAGATATCAGTGAGCCTAACCAAAATGCAGTTGCACACATGACATGAAGGTAGAGGTTTGTTGGTTACCAGGAGAACATGAAACATTGTAAGACAACAACGCAAACCACTGAACTGCCAGTAACTAATGCAGGGACTGCTGTATATGCCATTAATGGTATACAATCAGCTAAATTATACTATTTTGTTCTTGTTTTTTTTCCCACCATCTGCTTCCAGGTTGGCTATATTTACTAGATCTTCAGCGGCTGTTGTGATGTAAATAGAAAAGTAAAAAGAGAGAATATTTGAGTAGTTTTTTTTCAATCAATTTATTCTATGTCAATTAAAATCAATCAACACACACACAACTTCACAATAAAATCAAATGTCAATACAATATTAAAACAACAGACCCTCTCTTATCTTACCTAAAAAATGAAATATCAAAAATTTAAGTAATTAAAATCAGATATGTAAACATAAATGCAATACACTTCAGCCATTGTCAATAACAATTGACAGTTGTTCAACAACAATTATAAAAGTCTCAGTAATAATAACACAATGGTTAAAAAGGAATTGCTTCACAGCACAGTGCAGTGCCATCTTTAAAACACCAGCAACAGGTCAAATGTCAACGCCTTCTGAAAGACACAAAAAACGTCCGTTTGTGGTCTTAGGAATGTGAGCTTTCTGTAAAACAATGTGGACTTTGGCTGTGGAAAGGAATATCCATTTACTCTGAACACAAGATGGAATCTAGGGTTAATAAGAAAATCTAATAAAGGAAATAAATTTGGTAAAAAAAAAATTAATCCTGGATATAATTACAGTACAAGTCAAAAGTTTTTGCACACACTAAGATTTTCTGCATTTTCAGTGTTACTCACAATTTTCACGAAAAATTCTAGACGCTCAGTAGTGTCTATGAAAAATCTTGCAATTCGTCTTTGCAAACCACGAAGTTCAACTCCAGCCCAAAGGAGATTTATGAATACTATAACATAATAAATTAATGTAATAAACGTAATAAAGTGTAATAAACATAATGAACTGTAATAAACGGTAATAACCATAAACCAGGCCCCAGGAGTGTTGGAATGAACTTACAGAGCAATATTTAATGTCCCTTGAAGGAATGCCTCGAATTTGCTCTGCTGTTGTCATTTTTTTAGTAATGAATATTGAATGTCTACAATTTTTTTGTGAAAATTATGTGAGTAACGTTCATAATGCAGAAAATTTTAGTGTGTGCAAAAACTTCTGGCTGGTAATGTAAAGGAAAACTTAATAAGCTATTTCTCATGCTGCAGCCCAGAATTGCAATCATACACAGCCTGTACCACAATGCACTGCTTCAACAAATAACAGTCATACAGAGAACTGAAAATGGACTTCACTAAAACATCCCGCTGGTTGTCAAGATCTAGTCTGCTCCTGCAGCTCAATAATATCCACTCAAAATTATCAGTATTTAACTTTTCCAGATATAACATGTTTTCATTTATCTTTATCTAACACCTTTAATGGCTTAACCTTATTTACTGTCTCGCGTTTAACAGATCAGATTGTTGTCATGTCCGCCCACCTCGAAATGATCCAGCTAATAAAAAATTTATAACAGAGTTAAAAGAATTTTAAACTTAATGGGATATAAAACATGGAGCATTTTATTTATGTGATCTTTCCCTTTTCCAAACCACTTTGTCCTATGCAGGGTCATGGGGGAACCAGGGACCTTTCCCATGCTGCTTGGGGTACGAGGCAGGGGATGCCAACCCATCACGGGGCACCGTCACGCACGCACGCACGCACGGACACACACACACGGCTGTTTAGACACACCTATTAGCCTACATTGCATGTCTTTGGGAGGAAAACCACAACGCGATGTACACTCCGTCCACAGAGCAGAGGCTTTGATTCGAACCCCAGCTGTGCAGGTGTGAGGCAATGGTACTAACCAACAACCACATCCCCCGGCTTCAACTGCACTTGCTTATGTTGGTTCCACATTTTGAGCCTTGTGATTATTAATACATACAAAGATCTACACCATTAAATTAAGAACATTCCAGTTTAAATAACTCTCATGCCATCATCACTCTGTACCTTATGCCACCTTAATTAGTTTTTATTAGCTTCAAAGACTGTGGAAAACAGAAAAATTGCATTAGCAGTATGAGTGATACTTTGTGTTTTAATAACAGTGAAATAAGCACTTTTAAAACTGTACCACTCAACCTTTTGCCTCTAAATGTCCTAAAATGCAAGGCATTTTTGTTTATGAGTTTCAAAAAATGGTTTTCTATAATAAAGTTTAAAAACCTCATGTTTCCATTTGAACCATCAATCCTCTGATTTTATGAATTTGCTAAGGGTATCATCAGTACTACATCATTGCATATGACTCACATGAGTTACCAGACACCTACACTGAACGACAATCACACCAAAATAACAGACGGGTGTGAGAAGTGGACTGCATAGAAGGAGAGACAGCAACAATGTTAGACATTAACTGTAGCTAATATTCCCCCAGTGGAGGCTGCATATGGGAGTTCTCAACTTTATTCTGTATATCACTTCAAATCCCCATTCATTTTTCTTCAACAATCATTCGTGATCACTCCTGCAGGCCTTGGGTTCATTTTGAGTGTTGTTTTGAACATACCTGCTGCGTGATTACTGTGTATGACTAATATTGTATCAATCATCATCTGGCTAAAATAGCACTAGAAACATATGTCAGGCTTTTGTGTTGGGGGAAAAAAAAACACACAAATAAAGAATACATCTTTTGCATACTGCATTTAATAGCAGACAATAATTTACAAAAAAATAATTAATTATTAAATATGAAATGTTTCAATCAGATGACCTTGCTCAAAACAAATATTACTCAAAAATTTTATACCAGAGTTAGTGCATTTAAGCCTGTATGACTAAAACTGTATGAGAGATTTTGAATGGCTAATGTTCTATGAGCATTACCCAAACAGATTCAAGGACAATGAAAATGTTCAATTAGATGGACGGGTTTGTGTCAAAGAAGCAACTTCAGGGCTGCCCTGTTCTTTATCCCGTATATGCTGTAGCAGATTTATGTTCTGTCTTTGAAATTTAAAGATTCAACAGATACAGCTAACATTGCTGATGGGAGGAATGAGACTTCAAAACTCGTGGTTGGTGGGAGAACCCTGAAACAGAACTGATTCTGAAAATTCCATCTATTTGTGTTTTTCTCAAAGTGTCACTTGTTGATGGGTGAGAATAACTATTTAACTGACTTTAAAACAATGATTTCATTGATTTGCCATTTCACAATTGGTGCACATGTCCTTGAGTCACCTGAGGGTGTGTAGTAAATATTGAACACAATTTCTCAATAAACAATTAGCTACATTTTTCACAAACTGATCAATACAACAGGTTTTCAGAATGTTTTCTGAACTAACTTGAAACTTGTCTTCCGTCACCCTGTTATTGCATAAGGGGATGGATTCTGCTGTTTATCTAACCTCCGTTATGTTTGGCTTGACTGTAAAGGTCAAACAGCCCGTCTGTTATTGTTCTTCCATTACAGCAAGGCCGATCTCCAGTCATAGTCGATAAGGCAAGTGGCATAATCAGGGCAAGGTATCATGTAGCATGTTAGTCATGTTACATGTCAAACACACACAAGTGCCCTGTTACAGTTAATATTTGGATCTTACGCCTTTATTTTTTCTTATCTGTAAAGTAATTAAGAAAGTGCTTCCTTAGAACGAAATGATTTATTAAAGAACATTCAAAAATAGCCCAGTTGTGAAATTTCTACCAGTTCAGGTACTGAGAAAGTGTGATATTTTCCATTTTATAAGCTCCTCCTTGTCTGACATCTTTTGTGTGCCTGAGTTATAAGAGTTATCTGAGTTTCAGATTTATTTCACTGAAATGACCAACAAAACATTCACTCAATCTAGCATTTCTGTTGGCTTATCTTGTGATCTAACCTGCATGACTGCTGAAATTTAACAGAAAAAAATTCACTCTCAGCTAGTTTAAATCTATATATACTTCTTCTAAACCCCAATGTGTAAAATATAATGACTAACACAAAATGAATAGTGTAGACCTTGTTTGAATTCATTATTAAATTTACATTTAAAGTTCAATATTAAATGACCGGTCTAATTTGAAGCAACTTTGCCAGAACATTACCTGGAAGTTACGGGCAGCACTCTACAAAGCTCTGTGCATGTATGACGGTCACTCTGTGTCTGTTACTGTCAACAGGTAGCTGATAGCCGAGCGCAAAACCGACTTCAAAAACAGGAGTCCAGTCACTGGGGTGTTTTGTTGTGCAGATATGTGGAAAGAAACTTTGACCAACATGAAAACTGCAAGCAAACACTGGGAAAAACGTGAACGAAAACAGGTAGATTATACACACACTCCCACAAACACATACATACACATACATACACGGTATATTATACATATATATACTGCTGTCAAAAGTTTGGGGTCAATTGATTTTGAAAGAAAACCAAGTTTTTGTCCATTAAAATAACATCAATTTCATCAAAAAATACAGTGTAGACATGGTTAATGCTGTAAATGACTATTCTAGCTGTTTTTAATGGAATATCTACATAGGTATATAGAGGCCCATTATCAGCAACTATTAGTCCTGTGTTCCAATGGAATACTATCTTTGCTAATGCAACTTTATCAGTTTAAAAGGTTAACTGGTCATTAGAAAACCCTTTTGCAATTATGTTAGCAAGGTCTGCAAGGCTGTGATTGCTGCAAATGGAAGATTCTTTGACAAAAACAAAGTTTGAAGGACAGAATTATCATTTCAATTAAGCATCACTATTTCTACCTCTGTTAATGACTATATTTCCAGTTCATTTTGCTGTATTTCATATTCCAATTCATTACATGTACACTAACAGTCAAAAGTTTTTGCACACACTAAGATTTTCTACATTATCACATAACACTCACATAACATACAACGGGGCTGGTGACTGCTGTGGGTTTGACATGCCACTGATGTTTCGGTTGAAATCACTGTTGTTTCGTATTAGGTTACCGCTTCTTAAGAATACACTCGGCTCTGGCCTCAGATAATTTGGCCCTCTTAATTGTTTGCGCACCTCCGTTGAAAACTGAGCGGACTTCATCACCTACTCTTTCAAATGATGACTGTGCATTAGGGACTGCAGCAATGCTGTTGCTGCATGCATTTGCAACGGTTTCTATGAAACCTTCATCATTTAGGAGAGACTGCACTAGAGCTCTGGCTCTTTCTGCCATGTTTAGACTTTTGACATTCCAGTGAGAGTCCCCCTCGTCGCGTGCCTTCTACTGGAAGACCCAACAAAGTTGATCAAAGCAGTGCCTATCTGTAATTTTGCGTTCATTGTATATATATCGTTTTTTTCATTCAATATCATCTTAGTTTTTAGCGTACGTAGAGCAGTTCTTCAAAACATAGACTATACAGACATTCA
>JAACJT020000013.1:9881940-9942637 GCA_009936485.2 Gymnarchus niloticus | reverse complement strand
GCCAGCATTGATTCTATAGATCAGGATACTCCAACCCACCATGAGTTTTGAAGCCTCATTTAGTGCCAGCATTGATTCTATAGATCAGGATACTCCAACCCACCATGAGTTTTGAAGCCTCATTTAGTGCCAGCATTGATTGGTTAGATCAGGATACTCCGACCCACCACAGGTTTTGAACCCTCAAGAAAGGATTACCCTCAAGCTCTCTCATTTACAAATGATGTAAGAAATTTTACTTATTTGTATTTAACTTTTCAGTTCATTTATAGTCTTTATGATTTTCAAATTGAATAGTACAGACTATTTACCAGTTGATTATGGAAAAATCTATATTTTAGGAACATAAAATGAAATTAAAATATATTTGTTACCCTAGTCAGAGTACCTGGGACTTATCCCAGGCAACATTGGTCTCACAGCTGGAATTACACTCTAGATGGAATGCTAATCCAAACACACACACTTTACATTCACCAATCAGCCTAATCACACATTCTCCATCTATGAACAACAGGAGAAAACCAGCTCAACATGGAGGGAACATGCAAACTCCACACATGCAAAGTTGAGGTAGAATTCAAACCCCCAACCCTGGAGGTGTGAGGCAGTGCTGGTACCCCCAAGCCACCATGCCCCCCCACCATACAATTCAACTTAAATTTAAATTTTGACTGACTCAAAATCATGGAAGCTATATGTTTTGTTTCATGTTTCTTATTTTGATTTTTGGGGTTCTAAAATCATAATAGGTTGTCCCAAAAGAACTCAAAATGTACAAGTTATTTATCTACATTGTCACTAAATCACCAAAATGGACTTAATGACAAGTAAAATTTAGCAAATTGTGCATCACTTTAACTGAGTAAGGTGAATGTCAATGATAAGTGAGCAAGAATTAATTACTATACATTAGTCATTCCTTGGTATTATTTATCAGCAAAATACTTCACCTTAATAGGATGAAAGGACCAGGTACTTGTTTCAATGTCTAGTTTAAATAATGAGAACAATACAGAGTGATCACATTGCTGACTAGTCTTTTTTAGATTTTTGTGAAAATTTCTGCCATTGTCTTTACATTTTCTGAAGAATATATAAAGGATTCACCTTCAGTAGTAGGATTACCACTGATTGAACACAGCAAAAAGAAAAAGCTGTTGCAATTCAATTGAAAAGAACCAAATCAAAAAATAGTAAATATTTTATAAATTAAGCTGCTTGAAGTTACTCCATTGAACTCTAAACCATTTATGCAGGGCTTTATTTGACATGATTGTCCAGACCTCCAGAGACATAATGAACATATTCTTTGAGTCGTATGGTTTCACTCCACATGAACCCATTTTACTGAGCACTGTACAACCTTGCACAGTCCTGTGCATTTTTACTAAAGTACATGTCAACCCCACACAGCCCTGTGCATTTACACTAAAGTGCATGTCAACCCTACACAGCCCTGTGCATTTACACTAAAGTGCATGTCAACTCCACACAGTCCTGTGCATTTAAATTAAAGTGAAAGTCAACCCTACACAATCCTGTGCATTTGCAACCACTTTTTTCAGCAATACATTTTCTTTCATGCACCTTTGTTTTCAAATATATATCTTTCTGATGATGGATATTTCACCACTCCTCATTGATATGGTCACATGTTGCTTTTGAGCTTTAAAACATAAGGTGACTCTCTGGAATGTGATCATCTTTGACTTTGTTTTGAATCAAAAAGTATCACGTTCCTAACAGTATTGTTCAATACGTTATTTTTGACCCTAAATAACTAAAGTTATTAAACTAACATTAAAGGCAAAATGGCAGTCTCTGCCACCAGAGGGCGCTATCCATTCCCACAGAACCGGGACGTGTAGCAAGCAAGACCTACAAAATGATCCAATGCAAACCTGTAGTGTTAAAATTTATTAACGGTAAACTAACTGAAGATAATTTCAATTAATTAAGTTCATGTATATTTCCTAATTATCCTGTAAATGAATTAAAGACAAGTAATTCTGAAAAGTTAGATTTTGTCATGTGTATTAATATTCATTATTTCACTTTGATTAACCTATTAACTTTAAATCAATATTAACATAACATGGAAGCCAATTAAATAAGAAAGGAAAAAGCATGAGCCATTTGTTTTAATTCACATATTTTAGACCTTAAAACTGTTGTGTAGCTATGACATCTGACATTACTCAAAACCATGCATCTCAGTAATGCTAAAAGGCGAGTCATTTTTTAAAATTATTCAAAAATTAAAACGAATTGCCATATCCAAGCGTTGCTTTTGTGTGAACTGTTAGTAAAAAGCAGAATTCAGAAAATCTACCTGTGCAGTCCTGGATGAATAAATGCACATGTATCAGTGTGGTAGATGGGCTGATGCAGGTGAACTAAATGCATTCTGGCAAATAGTGTGTGTGTGTGTGTGTGTGTGTGTGTGTGCACGTGCGTGCATGTGTGTTTTGTTGTTATTCAGAGAATAACAAGCATTTTTCTTTCTACATAGAACAAGACTGGTGTTATCAAACATTTAGTTGCAAGAAAAATAAAATGCAAAGTTGAAAAGGAAACTTTTACTATGACTTTTAACTTGTAATTGGCTTTGTTGTTTAGCCACTATGCTAATATGGATCCAAAGGGTTTATCACATTATGTAACTGAACTGATACAATGTCATAGTCTATAATATAACCAACTGATTAATCCTAACCAAGCAGTAAAGTATATACAGGGATTAAAACTTTAGATCAAATCGGTGGAAAGTAATAAACCTTCCTTTCACATGTATAGTCTCAATCTTTCAGTTATAAAGTATATGAATAGTGAATCAACAAAGAGATACTCAAGTTAATGTACCCCGGAATTTGCCCATTAATTACACTGACTTGTATTGTAATTAAAATCAAATGCTCCCTTCCCTCTATAAAGCACTTCCTTCCTCTGTGTAGCTCCTCCTTCTTTTCATACCATGGCTAAGTCTGTTGTGTTAGTAGGAAAGGACCAACGTGTAGAGTAATACTGCAGTGATTGAGTTCTGGTCATTAGGTTCACTCTGGGGAGCTCTTGAGTCAAGGTAAAGACCCACAAAGGCTCCTGGAGAGCTGGCATGAACGACACTGAGTAGCAGTAACAATGACGGAGGAAGTACTGCTAATACATCATGGTATCAGTAAGGGACATTAGGGCAAGGTAAGCAAACGTAAATCATTCAGAACTGATGAATATCTCCATTTGTGAACTGGCCATGAAGACTGGGAGCCCTTGGAGCCTTAAAATGGGTGGAGGTCCATGTTTATAGCTCAACTGGAAGACTGTGGATAACTTATCACAGTTCATGCAGGCAATACAGTCTTGCTGTCTCCTGATTTACAGCTTCCAAAACTGTGTTTAATGAAATCTACTGTTAGAACCTCATTGGCTCAAACACAAATCACACTCAAGAGGTTTTTTTTTTTTTTTTTTTTGCAGCTGTCTTACTTGTAATGAAGCTTTAATATCTGCTTGTCAAAACCTATTAATATGGAAATTATGTTTTGCCTTCAGAATGTATTGGAGAACATGATAAGGGTTTTATTATTGAGCCGAAGCATACCTGACACAGTCCATTAAGGGGGCATTTTGTTTTTGTAACAATTGCATTTCAGCGGTTTGTGCGCACATACACCGTGGCTACCTTTGTCATAAGCAATTAGTTTTATCTTGATCCATGTACTAAAACTGAATTCAGGCATTGTCAGTGAAACATTTTATTCGATGAAGAGGACACACTGGGAACACACAGCACTTGGGAAATGCCACATATTAGACCTTTATTGTACAAATTCTTTAACCGCTCGCATGATTCTGAATGGGCAAACTAAGACAATTTTCAGCCAGTAGAAACCCCGCACGGCACGATTTGTTTGGCGTTATTTTGTTTTGTTGCCAGCGCCGGTTAGCCCGTGGAGGAGGCTGTCTGACACAACATACACTTGAAACGGTGTTCAGATCTGACAGCACGTTCATTCTGGACGGGTCGACGCCGCACGGGGGTTAAGGGTACCTCAATCATTCCCGCACCCAGGACCACAAAGCTCATCTCAGTAACAACAAGAACATTCATCATCATCATCATCAACAATAACAACAGCAATAATAATAATAATCATCATCATCATCATACGATTTTCTTATATTAAATAACCTCTGATCTTTCTTGTCAATGCATATTTATTTGCCTGCGGTTTTTAGATTGTCCACCGGCTCTCGGAGGCGGTTTCTATACTGACTCACACTGTAAAACTACACATTACAAATGAACAGCGCACGTCCAGTTTCTCCCAGGTTTCAGTGTGATTATATAACTCCAGATGTCGGTATGCTGTCTCAACCTCAAGATCTTACCGCTCGTAAGCTGAGGCGATCAGACGAACACGACATGCGTTAGTCTTGTACGGTGAGCTGTCACTTCTACTGTTTTGTTTTGTTTTGTTTGTTTGTTTGTTTATCTGCCGCACCGGACTTTATTTTAGCTTTAGGACCCCGGGGAATCGCAGGAAAGAGAGGACAGTTTCCAATCTGAGAGATCGAGCTCCGACCTGAGAGCGCAATCACCTGCTGATGAAGGACAGGAGGAGAAGACCCAGCATGGACATCCTGGAACTGCCATAAGATCAGCCTTCTTCCCTTTCAGCTCACCGTTTCCTCTATGTCAGGGGACATTTCTCTCAGACTTAAAGAGGCAGTTAATTACGCTGCACCAGTCCAGCTTTATCTTGGACTCACTGTCATTTGTATATTCTAACAAAATTCAGCGGAATTATCTTGGGCTGGGGGGGTGGTTTGGTGTTCACCACTTCTCAATCTGGATACATTTCTTAAATCTGCCGCATGAAGGTGGTCAGGGAGCTGTGTTTCCGAGGATGCAGCGATTCGCCAGCCGCCAGATCATCACAGTATAGACAGCAGCTTTCGGTACTGATGAGCTTCGTTTAGTTTGAATCAGGCTGGCGATCCATCCCCTTGACTGCCAGACCACCAAGCTGTCCCTCACCAAGCTTGTTGAGCGAATCGCTGTTCTTATAATTGATCTTATTTCCGGACCAGTATAGAGGCGTGATCCGTAGGAATGAGACTGAAAAAATATACGGGAGACAAGTGGACCGGGCTGAGGTTAGGTGTGGAGCTCCAAGTCTAAGGTTTCTCAAGTTGATACACTTTAAATCAAGTTGGTACATGGAGCGCTCCACTTCACTAGATATCGAGGCACTGAAGGTAAGTACTGATCGTCACACTGGTCATACCTGTATCTTCATCCTTATAATAAACACTTCAATGGGGTACCACCCGGTATCTGTGAAGGATGCTTGCCAGTCGATACTTTTGGAGGAAGAGAGATTCCATTGATGAGCCTCGGCGACATTTAAATGCCTCAGTCCTCGGTTTGATAGAGCTCTGTAACTTCCCAGTGCCCTAACAATGATACAGCTTTGCCTTCCGTCCATTATCAAGTTAACTGCCCCGTTTAATGAGACTGAGGCCGTAGATACGCGCACACTGGGACGGATGGTCACGATCTGAGGTGTTTATTAAGTTTTCGGTTCCAGTAGGCGTCTCTAAATGTTCTGCCATTCAGAAATAGGGGTAAATAAACGGTAAACAAACATCAATCTACATGCATTTGACCCAGTCCGCTGCGTGTAATAATTAGCCTGGATTAATGAGATTGAAGTCAGTGAAAATATCATGAATTGTTTTTTCTATTCCGTGCGTGTAGAGCTTATGAAACAGCACTTCGCTGGGGTGTACACTGCCTTCTCCACATCTGACAGTCCTTTTATTGTGCTAGGATACACACATTGCATGCAAAATGTCTATAAACGACGATGCGCACGTTTATTTTGTCCAACTTTGTATTGCTGTATTCTTTTTTTTTTTTTTTAATTTTTCCCATACCTTGAGCGATCGTGTATGTAACAATGTCTCCGCAGTCGTAGAAGGGAGGGAATGATCTTAATGTACGAGGAACTCACAAGTGCGTCGTTTATTATAAGAAGGCATGTGAGGGACGGGGCTTCGCAGACCCACAGTACCCCTCTCTGGTTCCCTGCGTTTCATTTTGGATGTTTTGAGTAAGCAGCGATTTGAACTTGCTTGATGAAAGCCATGTGAAGTCTCTTCTCAGATGTGACGGTATTTTACTACGGAAACTGAGCCCGAGTTTCAATCTTTGGCAGCGCCGGCGTTTTATTCTTTATTACAGCTTCAGCGTGTGGTCTCGTCAGAATGAGTCCTGTATGAAGTTTGAATTATTTTTTATCTTAATCTTGTGTCGGTTCATCCCCGGAAAAGCACGTTAAATAGACCGAATTACGGATTTCCGCTGTTTGCTGTCATCGCAGAAGGTGAAAGTTCGGTAGCCCAGGTGTCATCGTGTGTGGTCAACAGGTTTAAACGATGTATACATACAGAAAAGCTTAATATTATTGATAATGAATTTGTTTTTTGTTTTTAAAACAACGTTTCTTGCAATACAATTCCGTTTTGTGTTATGTGAAAATTGGAAGGATGCATATAAGGAGAGAATGATTTCTTATAATTGAATACTCTTGGTTGATGACCGACATAGAGGCTCAGTTCCTAGGCTAATACCGTAGTTGTATAGTTTACACATTATCCACTGATGAAGTAATGTTAAAATTAACATTTCTCGTCTGTGTGGGATAATGTGATGTAATTGAGACAGAATTCGAGCAAAAATTTGTGTACTTCCCACTAGATACTGAGTTTGACACGCTTGATCTAAGCTAGTTTGCCGTAGGTAGGCCTATTACCAACTGTTTCAGTCTAAACAGCCATATTTGATAGCTCAAATCAAACACAGCTATCAAATGGTCTCCTGAATCATTGCTGAATAAATCTGTAATCAACACAGTGAGGTATGTCAGCCATGAAATACAAGCATCTCCTCTTTTTGTTTTTTTTCACAAGTCACATTCACTGCATTTTACTGCTCTGCTGGAGCTTTGATCAGAAGCATTTACTCAGAAGCTGAGAGTGTTTCTGTCAGTGAAGATTGGCTTCCCCAAAGCTAAACATCTCATTGTTATGCCAAGAGACCTGGTAACGTATACATAAGTCGCAGCGGAAGCACAGTGCTTAAGGGCACAAACTTTTGACCTGAATTTTGTTAGTCTGAGCCTAAGGAGGTGTTCTACTCCAGTACCCTTGATCAATGTGTTTGGCTAGTACTTTCTCATCTATTTTTATAACTAAAATAAGATTGTTTGTTTTGGACTGAAGTGTCAGTTGCACAGTTATATGTAGACAGGCCTGTATTACTGTACGGAAACAAAGCAATTCCTGTCCAAGTTCATTTTCCTCTGGAAGCTTCTACTTATCGTTAACTAATACATGATCTTTGCTGGGGTTCCCCTGCTTATGTTGCCTTGATTTGCCTCATATTTACCTGTTTGCGATTATAATCAATGGGGTGAAGTCCCACGGTTGCGTTTGTATCCACATCTGTTGTTTTGACCTTGTGTGATGATTTATTTATTTTTTTTTTTAACAGCTTCCTCTATCGGGCTGATTTTGGAACGGGCAATGAGCAACTATGTGCCTATGTTGGGATGAGGGGATGCCCCAGTTTTTGTCCCGGTCCCTACTGTACTCCTGCGTTCAATTCTCCTCCAAATTAACTACCCCACCCCCCAGAACCCTTACATTAGCATGCTCCAACACTACCCTGATGAGTACAGGGCTCTCCCATCCAGCTTTTCTTCACATCGCCCGAGGCGTATCTCTAAAGCGGGGAAACGGCAGCATTGTTCTTGTTCTGGGAGACTTAAGCTTTGTTTAACTTCCCTTGCAATTCCCATGCCTGACATGAAATTTCTGCCCAGTGGCGTATGAAGTGAATGAAATGAGTATTTGCGGCATACAGAGCCCCAAAGGCCACCGACTCCATCCCGATAACCGTCAAAATGACCGTCAGCTGGGGGTTCTTTGGCGTGGCTCAGCAAAAAGTGCTTAAGACTCTGCAGTTTATGCCACTGCCTCACCTGAACAGTCCTACTTCAGGCCTGGCTGAGCCCAACCTGAATAACAACACTGCTTATTTGGCGTGACCATCACTGTTTGCGTACGTGCACGTTTTGTCGATCATTCTGCATGTTCCATGTGTTGATTTATTTTTCATGTCTGCCGTGAAATGAGTTTGCTGCCTTTCTGTGAGACACTTAATAGTACTCTGTCTGATATTAGCATTGTCGGTGGGAATTATTGTCAGTCTTGGTATAAGATATTGTTTGCTATACTTTTAGTTGTCTCAGTGATCCTAATTGTGATGCACCCCACAGATCTCTTGCGACAGGACCGTGTCCCGGCCCTCCGCCATGTGAAAGAGTCACTGCTTCGCCTTGATGTTCAACCATCCCTGTACTTTGCTCACGCTGACAAGTTAATCCCAGTCAAATATGGCCACGAAACATCCTGGGAGAGGGCCGAGCTGACAGCTCGGTAAAGTGAGGGGCGATCGTCAAAGCCTACATGATGTGGAAGCGGGGTTAGATGATGGCCTGGAGAGTACGTGGAGTGAGGCGTCTGTTCAATGGCCCCGTTGACACTGACTGGTGCCTGGGCTGAGCTCATGGTCCCCCATCTGGGCCTTCAGGTGTTTCAGTTGACGGCTGAACCACGCAACTGGAACCAGCAATGCTGTACCGCGGTTCGGATTCTTTGTGCCATCCTTGTTGTCTCTTACGTCCTTTTTTAAGAAGAGAAAGGAGAGAATGCTAACCTGTTTTTCATACTGCCCAAGCGCATACAGACACCCTAAAAATATACCCAAATAATCTGTGTACTCTGAAGGTACGTTTATGGTACACATCGCCCTACTGCAGGCTTGAACAAATGGGACTGGATCTAGCATGGTAACATCACAGCAGACTTTTCTAAAGATGACCCAGGTGATGTTCTCTGGTATCTGTTGGCTCTTGGGCTGGCACAGGATTCTGGGAGGTTACAGGAATGAAATCCCAGTACACTATGCTTCAGCCTTTCACTCCCCATAGGCTCAATGGATCGGCATCGTTCCATCTGGACCATAATGCACCTGTATATTCAGTCCTTGGAACCTATGAGATCCTCTTCAGACGGCTGCCTATAAAAGCATTATTCACCGGGGTGTTCAACATGTATGTTCTGTGACTTGTTTAGCAGATATACTTGGATACTGATCTGTCATTGCAGGAAATTTGCTGGTCCCATTTTCCTTCTTGATGTGCTCGCAGTACCCTGAGTTGCATACTTTTTTCTTCTTTCCAGTATAACCTACCTAATGTAAAAATGCAACTTCAACACAGATGTGCTAATGTAAGCTGCTTTGTGGTTTTTCTTTTATTTCATCTGGTGCTTTATAGCCTCTTCCAAACAATGTTTTACTTTGGTTACTTCAGGTTCACCCCTGTGATAATCTGCATTCCCTTTGTCCATGAAGCAGCACAAATTGGAAGCAAATAGTGCTATATTCCAGCAGATTGGAAACATTCAAATAAGAATAATGAATTTTTCTGTGGTTGCACTGATACAGTTTGACAGAACAGAGTCGTAATACTGCTGAGCTGGTTACATTGCTTCTGGGCCATTTGTACCTCTGCTGCATGGTGAGCTGTTTGTGCTATTAATACCCATGGTGGGTTGTTATAAGTGTTGGGGTTTTCTGATTATATAAATTTGGCAGCAGGTGGCAGAGTGATGAGGGATGCAAGAGTGTATCTCAGAGGTTGTTTGCTCATGCACCAAGAGGAGCACTGCAGAAGTAGCCTTGAGTGTAAAGGGCCTTGATAACACTGCTGCCTGTGTTTATGAGAGTGGCGGGCTGTTTATGACTCTGGTGGGGTCACGGGAGGCAGGATTTCATTCTCCTTGCCTTCTGTCAGGTGCGGCTCAGTGTTCAGTCAGTCATCTTCCAGCAAGGGAGCTTCGCAACTATTATTTTCAGCTCTAGAGGCTGAGGTCACTGACTAACTACCCACACTGTGGAACAAGCCAGCATTATGTATACTGTGTGGGTTTTTTTTTTTTTTTTTTAATGATCAACTTATCATTCAGACACGGGAGACACGCTCAGCAAATACGTGACCTCTTGGGGTCCGCTTCGTGTTTCGCTAGCTGCAGAAAACATTCTGTTTCTGGAGGGGAAAAAAAAAATCTGGGAGGTCTATCTTGGGATCTATGATGGCATTGTAAAGATCTTTGTTAGAAGCAGGTTTCTGCCCTTAATTCCATGTGCTTTTTATTTCATGGAGAGTAGTACAATTTTATTTTTGTGACCTCTGAGTTTGCTAGGTTTGACTGTTGTCATCAAAAGGTGTTTTGGGTTCAGATGGATCGTGCCTTTGCTGTGGCTTTGGATCTTTGCAAGGAAAAAAAAAAAAGAGTGCCACCCTTTGTCACTGATAAAACAGACTTCCCTATCAAAGCGCCACACCGGCCTTCCCATACTTTATGCCACAATCCATCCGATAGCTCAGGCAGTGTGAGGTGGTCCTCTTATGCCCTACATAACGAAGGCAGCTGCGTGCTGGTAGACGTGAAAACCTGGTGGCTTGTAATCTGATGCCACAGCAGCTTATATCTGCAGGAAGTCTCTTCATGTTACACAGGGATTCTCCAACGAGGGAAAGCAGGAGAAGTTAATGAAAAGGAAGTGTTACATCTACCCAGGCTGCTTTAATAGTCTGATCACCATAAATAGAAGTATAAATTGTACCGTGTTTTGAGACCTAGTTTTCGATGAGGCTTTTAAAAAAAGCACTGGGTAATACAGAGCTCTGTAAATTACACAATGGCAAGATATACATTTTATTATTGCAATTCATTTATAGTTTTTAAAAAAACACTTGGCTGGAAAGCTGTACTAAATCAAGTTTTTTTTTTTTTTTGTCGTCGAAGGACTTGAAACAGTAGACACATTTATGTAAGGACATTAGTATGCCCAGTCTCACTTAGCAACCTCTATCACTTAGCAACACCCAACTTTGCCACTCGATGGATTTAAAGGATCTAGTAGGACATGCTCAGCCTGTTCAGTGCTTGTGATAGATGGCTAAATTGTATGATTAACATGTGATGCTATAACACATTTTTTCAGATGATATGGCTATCCTCCGTGGGCTCTAAGTCTAGGCTCTTGTGAAACACTAATACAGTAGTTTGGTGGGCTCTAAGTGTGTGTGGGGGTCCTGTTTCAGTTAAAGCACTGAGGCATCCAAAGGAGGACAGAGTCTTGGCTTTAAAATGCTTCAGCTACTCACTAATGAAGATTGGTGCCGCTGTGCTCAGACTACTGTTAGATATTTTATGTAACACGTTTTGTGTCTGACTTTTGAAGAGGTGCTTTGTCATTTCACACACCTTGTCAGCAGATTTTCCTTTTAAAATTATTTTTAATGGCATGTGTGCCATTGACCTTCAGCTGTTGCCTTTTCTCATTTATAAAATGTACCCGTGGTAGATCTGATATGGAAGAAACTGGGGTGTTAACTGTGGATCAGCACAGGATTCGGAGATTTGTGAGAGGCCCTTTCCTGCTTTCCAAGGCCATAGTGCCAGTCCTGTAAGACGGTTCTTTGCACGTTTGGTGATGCTGCTCATTTTAATGTTGTTTCCACGCAGTAAAGCACACCTGTACTATCTTCATCGCCCTCCTTTTGGGACTCCCGTCCCCCTATTCTGCATTCTGGAACGAAAGATCCTTCAAGTTTGACTTTTACCATCGGTGAGGCATGCAGGGCTTCAAGCCCACTGGTTTTAATGTGGCAGCAGTGATGTCACAGCACTCATGGCTATCCTGATTTGTTGTCAGGCTAGAATGGCATCTGTACTGCCCCCTGTTGGCCTTAACCCATCCCTGCAGAAGTACCGATACAGCCAGCAGTGGGTACCGCAGTCAATGAAGTTGAGTATCTTTATTTGGAATGTCATGAAAGAAAAGCATATTGACTGACCCCATTTTTATTGTCTGCCCACTAACAAAAAGCACCTGACCCATCAACTGTAGCACATGACCAACACCATGTCAATTCCCATATAATGGATTCATATGCTATTTAGCCCCCTAACAGACATGAAAAGTGACATCTTCAGGGTCCCTAATCGAAGTGCATTCGATGGCTCAGCTGATAGCATGGCGCATTACACACAGCATTAAAGCATGAACAAGACATTATGCTTGCGGAGCAGTCGTTCCCCCAGTTAGATGTCTTGGCCGCCCTTTGATCTGTGTGTTTCCACATGCAGTTTAGATTTTGAACTGTGACAAATGTGATTCATTTCTCAGTTTCTCATCAATAAGATATCCTCTGATGAAAAGGAAAAATAGATTATTACATCAAGTCTTGAGAGAATTAATTTCTTGATGAATTTCAAACAGAGGATGGTGTTTTGGATGTTTGTCAAGCCAGCCATTTCTTATCCAGTAATTTTAAAGAGATTTTGTATCAGTTACTCTGATCAAATTTGAATAAAGACTTTTTGCTTGACTTCTCCTTTGGATTAGATGTCGGTGAGTTCAGTTTATACCCACACTAGTTATCAGAAGCATTTTTGGATTGTTGACATTGCATTAGAGATTACTTGGATCAATGCCTCTGAAGAATGGGATATGCTAAGAAGTTTTATCACAGCACCTGTTGTGAAGGACAAGGGATATGCCTTGCTTAGAAGGTTCTGGAATGCTGATTAGGATCCATAGTAGCAGTAGGGTCTCTAGGGCTTTTCAATAGCTCACTTTGTAAAATAAGGTGGCAGTCAATCACATGTGTGCTTAAATCTGTGTCTGATCTCCCCTGGCAGAAATCTAGGAGAACTGCTGCATGGTCATGAAGTACTTACATGATGTTCCCTCAGAGTTACGCCAAAACATTGGCGGTCTTCCTATTCATGCTAATTGCTTCAGGAAGAGGAAGGGGTGATTCAGTGGAAGGGTTACTTGGATGTGCTGATTTGTCCACTGGAGGAGATGGAAGAGGAGTTCAGCTTCACCAGCTTTTATTTTATTTATTTATTTTTTTTAGATGAAGTTAAAAATAGCTTCCAGTGGGTAGGAGCTTTCACAGAAGCAAAAGCCAGGACTTTTGGGGATTTGGGGCTTTATTTGCATATAGTGTCACAGGCAATATTTTCTCTAGAGTTTTATTAGGTGAGGGCTTATGTGAATAAATATGTACGTGGAAACCTTTTGGGATTCGTTAAAGTCAACAGTTAATGTGAGCACGATATAAATAGGTTATAAAAACTGAAGCAGGTTTTTAGCCTAAAAAACACAACGGTTACATATAGCACTAGAATACCTTTAAATGGAGTAGAGCTTATTTTAATAACAGGCGTGTGTGTGTGTGTGTCACAGTTAACATATGCTGTGTTTTTATTCTGTTTAATAAAAGAAGGCAATTTGCTACTGTTCAGTGTTTTTGCAGACATTAAGACCTAACTGAGCTGTAAAAGTGAGCTCACTTGAGTTTCTCTAATTGGCTGCTTGCAGAAGAAAATCTCTGGCTCTCCCTTTACCCAGATAATTGCACAAACAAACCACTGCACTAAATCCATGAGAGTTTGGAGATGTCTGCTCTTCGTAGGTTATACTTTCTAATGGGCAAGGACTCAGCCATCCTGCACAGGGTGGCTGATCTGTTGCGGACAGCGTGAATCTTCAATGCCATGCCATGGTGTGTCTGTTCCAAATGCAGCTATAGTTGGATTTTCGGCTGGACTATTTTATTGTTGCTGCATCAGGTTATGCTACTTTATTTTGGGCATCTGTGCTATGCTGTCGGTGAGGCAAAAGTTCCCCATAACCACATTTCCAGCTGCTGATTGGGGCATCATAACTGGTCCTCTGCTTTCCCAGTAAAAAGTCACGGTGCCGTTGGCTGTCACACGGTGACAGTGTTCTGCCTGCCGTTGCGGCAGAGCATCTGTCAATGCTGACCCGTGGATCATTCCCGCGAGCGGCAGGGTTTCGTCATCTTAATACCGCGACAGTCAGGATCGCTTTGTCGCAAGCTTAATATCCTGCCAAGCTTTGGTGTTACAGACAGGGGGCATACCATGTCATTGTCTGCCCAGTGTTTTTCTTTGAGTGGCTCCTCCTTGTGCAAAATGGAAAGCGTGCTTTTCAATAATCCATATGTCTACCTTACTGCTGTGCATCCATATGCAGGTATTTCAGGGAATGAAACCTACATGAAATATAGTTTCAGAGCCATGCCATGAAGAACGCAGTCAGGGGCTGGATGAAATGCTGGGTTAAACTATATTTATACTTGAATACAGTGGTAGAATAAAGACGTTTGGGAATCCAAAGCCACTGGACCAAAAGTAAAGTGATGGGTTGTCCGTCCTCCTAGTCCAGCTGAGGTATCTTGCTGAGGGGGCAGAGCCCTGTGGATGAAACACAATATATCTTATCTGAAATAAAGCATTGGTTAATGTAGCTTGTCTCCACTGTGAGTCCTCGTCTGCTAAAATTGGATTTCATTCCATCATTGCTACTGCAGTGATGACCAGTTTTTCTGTCTTCATTTGTGCTAGTTTTTAATAGGGTTATTAAACAATTGGTGTCAGATTGTTTTTGGTCATTTTTGCAAATATATTGGGGAAACATGATTATTTCTTGGGTGAACTTAATCAGGCTGCACATGCAGCTGTAAATGCACAAAAGTCCTCTGGGTATAAATTTGACAGGTGGACAGTATGCAAAAGTGATATATTCACAATGTTCAGTTCTGCTATAAGCTCTCACAGCTGCTTTCTGTACCAGTCAGATGCATTTGAACTGCTAAATAGCCAAGTGGTATAATGTAGCTTTGAAAAACTGTATTGATCAGATCTTCCACACGTCAAGTCATGATTCGGAATACTGATCCCTGCGACCGACTTTATTTTGTTTTGAATGTAGATCATTGATCACAAAAACACTGAGAGAGACTGCCATAGAAAGATGACCATAGAAAGTACCATAGAATGATCATTTTCAGTTGGTAGATGGCAGAAAGACACTATCAATAATTGAAAGAGCCATGATTTATAAAAAAAAAAAAAAAACTTACAGGTTGAATATCATCCATTGATGTTCAACCTGGTTATCCTGTCCAGCGTCAAGAGGAACCTATCCCAGGCAGTATATGTCGTAAGGCTAGGGAATATCATGAATGAGATGCCGGGCTGCAAACGTTCACACCGTGGATAAATTAGAGATGCCTTTTAGCATAATTGCATGTCTTTAGACTGTGAAAAGGAACTTGAGTATTAGGGAATCATACAAAGCATGGAGGGAAAATGCAAACCATGCACACGGACTGAAGCCTCCCAACCCTGGACGGTGCTACCTGCTGGGCCACTGTACCCGCTGAGTAATGTTATGTTGAGAGTGTATATAATTAACTTAATACAGTACATTGTTCTTTTAAACTGCTATGGTATGGCCAGTGGAACTGACTATGTGGTGAAGTACAGTTGGTTTAGCTTGTTTTCTGGGAGAAGCTCTAGGCAGAGTACATTGCAGTCTATCAACTACACTGTGTTGTGTGTGTTGTGTGTGTTTTAATTGCAGTTGGTTTTTCCTTGGCTGGGGTTTGTAGTATTAATAAAATTAAAACACCTCAGAAGTCTCGTGTGAATTAATTGATGCAATATGAGCAAAGTGAAGCCAAACGACACAGAGATAAGTACAATGGCAATTCGATGCCAACAATCTGTGCCATTAGCTTTAACATGGAATCCATCTGGATTCAACCTACTCTGAGGGTAGGTTTAAATCATGGTGGGCCAATTAGCATTTATTTCTGTGCTGTCCTTACTGTAGGGCTTTTTTTTTAATTAGCAGATACGGAGGGTTGAAAAATCTGTTTGATAAATAAGTGGAATTGTGTTGTTGGCATGGCACTGCTAATTAACAAGTTATTTCTTTTATGACATTGCCAAGAGGTAGAATGTGGTTTGAGAAGAGCAGTGGGCTAGGCAGAGAGCTCTGTGGATCTCTTGTACCCGTGGGGTATTTGGGACATTCCTCACAAATAAACTGATGACACCGACAGTTAAGACCTAAAGCGAGGAAGCACCCTTCTGTCAACAAGAAACCATAGATTGTCTAAAAGAATTTGGTGATCCACCATGGTGAGTGATGCCAGAGGCACAGGAACAGAAAAGCTGACTCTTTCGGGGGGGAATATGTCTACCATACGTTACTTTGACATGGGCTCTTGTGTTGCTGGGCTGTCTTTGTCCAAGCCGAGGTTAACACATGTCATAGATGGTTCTTGCCCGCAGGGTGGTGAATAATTGCTGAGTAACACAGCTCTCTTTTTAGTAAGAATGTAAGGCTTGAGACAGGTGTGTATGTCAATGAGTCCAGATTATACTTTAATGAGGAATGTTTACCACTGACTTCAAGAATTAGCATTATTTAATGTGTATGAATCTCATTTTAGCTGCCTTTAGGGCTTCACAGTTTACAGGTGCCTGGGCTAATGTCCCTCCTGTTACAGGTTGGTTTCCTTGACGACTGGTGCTGTGTGTACTGGGTGGGGAATTGTGTGTTTTGGATGGAAAACTACAAAACAGTTCAGTTGTTTTGGCTATGTATATTTATTTATTGCTTGCTTCCATGCCATCAACCTCTACAATAGGAAAAATTTTAGCATAGAGTTTTTTGTTTTAACATTACAGGACCAGTGTGTGTCCTGACATAACCTCTAAGTACACTATGAACCTTGATTGATTATTAATGTAATTGTTTAGTTACAGGATTGATTTTTTTTTTTTTTTAAATGTCATTCATTGTGTGCATTTTGCCAGTAGCTCTGGCAAATGCTTTTCTGTGTAAGCCTCCAAAAGCTCAGATTGCCAATTTTTGTACTTGTAGGTTGAAGCTGTAGGTAACAGAGAGAGCCTTATTTGTATCTCAGGTTCCTCAGAGATATTGCAGTCTGTCAAAGGACATGCTTCAGTTCCATAAAAAATAAACACATTTCCATATCTGAAAGTGATCCATCCTTTTTCCATAAACCCCTTTCTAATAGCGGATTGCAGTGAGCCTGGAGCCTGTTTCAGAACAGGATGCCAGTCCAGATAGTTGATGGTGATAATCATACTGTTGTGAGGCTTCTGAATTATGCAGTTGAAGTATGTACACACATCCTGGGGGGGGGGAGGGGCATGCTGAAACCTTTTGTCACTGTTGAACAGTACGTGTCTACATCATTTTCAGTCAGTTTGTCAAGCTGTCATGTGTGTCTTATCTGGCTAGTGTGAACTTAGAAGGGTTGTGATGGAGGTGTCTGTCTGCAGCATAGCTGAATATGTCCACCAGTGATGACAGTCACAACCCTCTGATCATTCATGAAACTGTGTTGACTTGGAGAGGATCCACAGTGGCTCTTATAGCAGGTATTCCCAGTTAGTCAAGATTCCGAATTTCTGTGCGAAAATGGCTGAATGATTAGTCACTTTAATATACCCATGTAAAGCTGTTATTGTACAGTTACTTAAGTTCTTTAGCACAAATGTATTGTACAAAATTACAAATGTGCCGTGCAATGAAAAAGATCTGTGACATGAAACATGCTGCGCCATAAGATATAAGCCAAAATTCAAGTTTTGTTAGGAACAGCGTAATCCCACGGACATCCCCTTTACCAGTCTTCAGATTTGTCACTGTCCCTGCTATTTGTTTGTTTGTTTATTTATTTTGGTAAGCTTGCTTTATTGGCCAAAGCACCATCTTATCTCTCATCCTGCTGCTATTAACCTTTTAACAGGCCGTTTAAAATGCATTTTAAACTAGAACTAGTCAGATCCACAGTTTGCTATTGGAACAACAATGGAACCTCCATCCCTATATTGTGTGCTGATTAAATGGCCCCTTTCTTCAATCCTGAGCCAGTTATTGACACTGAACATCCTGCTAGCCAAGGTCCGGTTGCTGGCATTGCACCAATCACTGTTCTGGGGCCTATCGTATAGCTCAGTTGTCCCTTTTTACAGAATGAAGTGATAGTTAAAGAAATTGTTTAATTTAGCTGGCATGTGGCAATGCATTAGTAATTACCTACAAAATGCTCAAGGGCCTGAATTTCTTTTTGCTGATGTGTTTGGTGTCTCTGTTGCCAAATTGAGTTAAAATGTCTACCATTTTTTGCCACCAAGAAGAGTGTAAAGATGGATCCACCAGGATGATCTTGTCGGGTTCTCCCTGATGTGTCCTGTTGATATTTTCTGATCCCCTGGGAGATCTGAGGGAATGGCGAAGGCTTTAGAAAACTATGAAAATGTTTTGTTGTAAAGTACATGCTTTGTGTAATGAACAGTCAGATCTGATGGAGCTATGATCTGTGTGTTGGGATGTGTGTTTGTGCTTTCATGTTTAGTTGCTGCTATGTAAACCAAATGATAACAACAAAGGTCATCTTTCAGTAACAAGCCTCGGTAAAGTTGTGGCTATTTCAGTCAGGTGTTGCTAGTACTGATGGAGCAGACAGTAGAGCTTTTAAAGAGGACTGTGGAGGTAGGTATGGATGACAGGAGCCAAGGTGATGGTGGTACTGGAGATCAGGGCTCTGAAGGCAACATCAGACATAGCCTGATGCTTGTTGTAGTCTCATAACCTGAGCTCGCCTTTATGACTAAAATATTGCCAATAAGAGCACAAAGAATAATCATGATGGTGGAATCAGGAACAGATTTCACAAATTAATGGTGAAATCGGGAAAGGACAGAAACCCGATGTGTCAATGTGGTGAAGCAGGTGACAGGTTTTTTTTTTTTTTTTTTCCCCAGAGCTCAGGGATCAGAGGAGCACAGAAAAGCCTCTGAAGGTATTTTTCTAACGGAGCTGTTTTATTGTCCTTGTCACATCCAATAAAAGTATTTTATATCCAGTGTTCTGTGATATTTGGCATGCCTAGACATCTGTTTATGACAACACAGGAATTAATATAATTGTGTGCAGTAAAATGTTTTGCTCTTGGATCACTGGGAATAATGTTTGTTTGTGGTCAGTCCATCTGGTCTGATATGTGTGTTTTTATTTTTTTTAATGGAGTTCTGTTTTCAGTGCGACTTCTATGGTGTTTTATTCTGCTGATTTACGCAAACACTTGTTTTTGTTGTTTTGGAGTACTTCCAAGCCACACATTCTAAATCACTGTGGGAATCCCTTATGAGATGCAAAGTTATTCATAGAATTTCCCATGCTTCCTGTGTTACCTGCGACTGTACATCCACAGCAAGGAGCCTTGGCTCTGCCATGGTAAACACGTCCACGGTCAATGAGAAGACACGTCCTCTGACTCTGGATCCAGGCTGCTATTTATCCTTAACTCTTTGCCTGGTGTTTATCACAGATTCAATGGGCCACAATTATCAAAGAGGGGATCAGTCGTGATACAACATCTCTGCTCTCACAATGCCCACGCTGGGCTCCCTCTTCAGTGTGCTCCCTCTCTCTGCCAAAGGGCTACTCCTGTACACTGAACAGGCACGTCACTAGACATTTATGGTTGGGGGTAAGCTTTTATTATGGACGGCTGGTGGCAAGCTCAAGCAAATGATGACGTATGTATAAAGTACACTTATTTGAGGGGCCAGGGAATATTTTAGGGGGGTTAAAGCTCACCTAAAACAGGCCTAGCGACTGTACCAAGTCCTCTCTGAAAACACTAATTTATCGCCACCTTTTTGCATGTGGCTTCATTTTCTCTAAGACGAATGGGCTGTAAGTAAATAATTCTCGGAAAAGGGGGGAAAAAAGTGACAGTGTGGTTATTACAGTCTTGAAATGCATTTTTCTCAATTTCATTTCCTGCAGCTTGGCAGAGAGAGAATTTAATTTAAACGCTCGCCGGCCAGGGTTTATCAGTTGGGCTGTGTCCTTGAACACGTGAGACGTGTAACGTAGATATTTCAGCTTTTTCTGTGGGTCAAATTTAGAGGCGGACTATATTGAAAACGTGCTATGTAAGAAGTGGAGATTGGACACCGTTATGAAAAATGTACCACTTTTGATTTATCACAGTTGTACTCTACTGCATCTCATAAATTAACATTCTAACTGAAAGATCCATCTGCAGTCAAAAGGGAAATGGGCAGTGCCATAGGATTGTGCTTTTATATATAAATTTGCATACATTTGTTATTTTAGCCATTGCTTGAAATATCTTGTCATAAAGCAAGACAAAGTAATTTAAAACATTCAATTGCCCCAATATACAGTATGTAGTTTTTGCTTAAATTTCATTTTGTGAGTCTGTCCTGTTGAAAACAAGCTGGATTGAAGGATGATGCTCATAACTTTTTTTTTGTAGAAAAACAAGTGTTGTTGTAAGGCACTTGAGGTAATTATGTATGGGAAGGTGTGCGGGGTGAGATGTGTGACATTTAAATAAGCATGTCTTTAGAACATGACAAAAAGTAATTAGGGATTGAAATAGACACTCTGTTAAATTTTCATTGGATACAAAATTAATTGCTGTTATCTGCATTAAGTGACATTTTAAAACTGGTGAACAACCAGCTGCAGTTTTCAATTAGTCTGGGACAAATTGAATATACCAGGGTTTTTATTTCCAACAGGGTGTGGTACATGTTTTATTTATTTACTTTTTGGGATTGGTTTATAATAGAATGGAATAAAAGTGTCATTCTTGTGTCACATCGAACAATTAAGGAGACTCTAATATATGATGTCTGAATTTTATGAAAACTGGATGATGGGTAATTACTGTAGTACTGACCCTGTGCACTTGTGAATTCTACATCTGATGGTTAAATCTGTAGTGTGCTATACAGTGCTGATTTTTCTCTTGAGGTTATGAAGTCTTCAAATAGTTCTTGTGAGTTCATCCCCCATCTAGGGTGTCCCCTGCCTTGTGCCCTAAGTTGCCTGGCATAGGCTCCAGGCCCCCCATGACCCTACAATATGATAAAGCGCTTTGGGAAATGGGTGGATGGAGTTTCTGTGAAGGATGTCCAAAGGCAAAATGCCAGTGTCATTTTGTTTGATTTTGCTGTGGGTGGGTGTAGCTGGTTTTCTTAATTCCATGTGGTTTAGGTTCACGTGGCTCAGTTTTGAGTGGGGTAGCTCAGATTCCTCAGTTAAGGTCTCTTAAATAAATATTAAGACTCTGAGGAATGTCGACTTGATGTGACTTTAAACGAATATTAACCTGAACAGCTTCCATTGATGTGTAATGTCAGGATGACAAAGGAAGCAGGGTATGGAGGTGAGAGAAAGAAAAGGCATTTTAATGGGGTGACTGGGATAGTGGACTTATGTGAAGTCTACTGGGGCATGTAGAGATGGGGGATGTAAATAATGGAGATGGAGGGGGCAGACAATCTGGGTTAGGGAATAGGAGGAACATCAGCGTCCCAGCATTAACTCTAATGGTAACAACACCAGAGTAACGCTGGTGTAGTGTGCATAGGGAGTACATTCAGGAAATCCTGATTCTCTGAGCATCTGAAAGCCACATCAGCTCTTTCAAGAAACTCAACATAAGGGACTCTCTGAAGCATGTCGACTTTAGCAGTTTTAAGCCGTGAGGTCAGATTATTGTAATGTATGTACATGTAAATGACTGTGGTCTCTCCATTATCTAGAGCATACTTCATGGTCATGGGGTGGGAACTTATGCTGTATTCTGTAATATGAGCATTGTTTAAAAAAAAAAAACTGAATAAAATGAATCCTTACAGGCCCATGTGTAACCAGTACAGTTCGTGCTAGAGAGACTTTGACACCGCATTTAACACGCACTCTCCCCACGTGTCCAATTGGCCTCTGATGGTTCAGCTCATATCAGCTCCACTGTCTATTTGCCTTCCAATTGTCTTTGCTGGTGCATGACTTTGGTCTATTGAAACAACATGCAGGCAGCCACTGAGGAATTATTTCAAATTGACAGCAGACATATTTCCTTTAGTTTGACCACTTAAAGCCCATAACATTATGGTTGATCTTCTCAGGGGTAAAGATGGTGATATTTCTTGAATGGAGCAAAATGTATAGGAATGAACTGAAGAATTCTACATATGCCAGCCGGTTAAATACAGTGTCAGCTCTCAAGTATAATGCTAACGGGGAATAATTTCTGTAGCCTTCGCACCAATTTATTCATAAGAGAAAACACAAATCATTGTATATGTAGATACCTACCCAGGAAGCAGTTTCTGCTCTAACAGTGTAACAGTTTTAACAGTGGACCTAAATCAGCTTCAGAGATTTCCGAATTCAAACATTGAAATCACCATTTAAGCAGGAATTTATATTAACAAATAGTCTTTTGGGTGTGACTGCAATTCCTGTCAGCGTTTTTCGAATGGATCACGACATGGATAATGGTGGCCTAACGTAACGTGTGAGTGTCATGTTGAAGGTCCTTAACGTGGAGCTCGGTGGCGTGGGTTTACATTTGGTTATTTCCCTGATGTGCTTCCTTAAGCCGGGCGCGATGTAAGCTCAGGCACTTTGTACAATCTCACGTCGCCTTACCACACGAGGGGTCATGCTCTAGCAGGCTGAAGAAGACAGAATAAGACCTACTCCAGTGAGCAGAGACAGCTGTGAAAGAGAGGCCCATTTGCTCTGCTCTCCATGCATAAATGGGCTCGTAAGAAATCTGGGTGCACTGGAGTAAAACGCAAGAAGCCTCCTCTTCCAGGTGTTTTCGCATGGAGGCGTTGAGGATTCCCAGTGGACTCTGTGA
This sequence comes from Gymnarchus niloticus, assembly GCA_009936485.2. NCBI lineage: Eukaryota > Metazoa > Chordata > Actinopteri > Osteoglossiformes > Gymnarchidae > Gymnarchus > Gymnarchus niloticus. The sequence continues at coordinate 9,919,880 of JAACJT020000013.1, read as the reverse complement.
TCCGCAGGCCTAAGTGGCTGTCTCTGCGGTGGTTTTTTGGTGGGATGGTCATGAATTATTCATTAGAACCCACAGAAAATAGACAAAATATACAGAGCAGCCTAAAAAATGCACATATTCTTTACAATGCAAAAGAATCTTCTATATAATAAAGCACGGCTGACCATAAATACTGAGGAATGTGCAAGAATCATGATGTATACTCCTGTGAAATAACCCCAATAAATTTTATTAAACCCAGAAAATACTGATGTTAAAGGAATTCGTATTTTGTGCAACGGGAAGACCTGACACTGCAATTGCAGTGAATTAATTCGCTGAATACTCATTTATTGAACTTGTGTTCACTGGATAAAGAGGCAGATGAAAATCTGCAAGCAAGTAGCTTGTCTTTTGGGAGTGCCCAAAGTTATAAATCCTTTGCTAAAAAAGCAGAGTCACTGATGTATATGTGTGACTCATACTTTAAGCAAATACATTCCCAGCATGCTTTTTCTTTGATATAAAATAACCTTGTATGATGTGTTCCCAAGTGCTGACTTTAATCTCCCCCCAGCCTATAATCACTGCCGCGGTGGCTAGAACGACTTTTCGAGCAGGGTGATTGGCGCTGTGCTTTTAATAGTTTGAGTAACCAAGGCTGCTGAATTTGTGGATACTTCATGAATTGCAATGTTTAGAATATCGGGATAGGACCTTTGGGAAAACAAACAATGCAATTAATAAGCGATGGTGGAGGTAATAATGGAATCACTGCCTAGAAAAAGGTTTACTCAGGCTATGAAGTAGCTAAGTCGTAATTATAAAGGCTGCAACATAGGGTGCCTGGTCAAGTGAGGTACATAAGGTCATTTTACAGAAACGGGTGCACCCTCCCTTTGGTCCAAGCACTTTCTTTATGATGTACTTATATTCCAAAATGATAACTCCCCCATACACAAGACAAACTAATTCAAGAGTGGATTGATTAATAAACACCAGGATGAATTCAAATGTCTTCTAAAGCCTCACCAATCATTGAACAACACGCAGTTTGGGACTTGTACGACTTTATCCCAAGAAGGACTCTAGGTCCTTTGAAGCCAAAAAGTATCCCTACTGCTCATTAGGTCATTGATATCTTTCTTTGGTGTTTCCATAATTTTGTCCACACTCAGCACATAATTTTATGTAAAGCTGATAGGATATCCCACTCATGATGTCCCTGCAATCATTTATTATGCTTCTAAGCTGACTGAAACCCTGTATTAGATAATGACTCATGCAAGATGACACATGATGGGGTGGGGGTGCTGGTGGTCCTGAGTGACAGAGTCTCTAGGGTGGGGGGGTGAATACTTCCATGTGTTTATAAACTGGTGTATTCTGGTTTTTCTGCCCCTAGTAACATATAAGTAGCCACAACCCACACCAACCAACAAACCTGTCCTTTCTACCCCAGCAAGCAAAGCCTTTCCTATCTTTTCCCTTTCATTTCCTCCTCAGTCCCTACTCTTCCTCTGTCTGTTGCTGTACATGCTCTCTGTCCTGTACCTACATAATCCTGCTCCATGTACAGCATCACTGTATCCTTAAAGATCCAGCTCCTTGCCTAGGCCTACGTCACGCCTCACCCACCCAGAAACCCTTCTTTGGTGAAGGGATCCCAATGGTTCTGTGAGCTTGCAGAGTAAATTTCTCTGGTCTTGTTGTCACGCAGTGAGAAGGAAGGTCATTGTTGATTGCTGAGAAGACATGTACTCTAACATTCCACTGTGACTTTTCTGCTGTGAGTGGTGTCTTTGATGGCAGTGCCTCCACAGAGCTAGAGTTGTCACGTGTGTGTTTGTGTGCTATAGGTTTTCCAGGAGTTTTTTTAGCTGTATCGCATAATGTCCTGTATTATTCAGAGTTCTAGAAGATGGTTGGTACTTTGACATGTCTCAAACAGACTCTGTTTGCAAATTTTACGTGACCTTTCTTACATCCTTAGTTAATTGGATTTTTGTTTCACTTAAGTTAGTTTCTACTGGTGCAATGTTTGGCTCTGAATGTTAGACTTCTGTGTCTGTGTCTGGAAGGTTGCCGGTTAAAATCCTATAACCAGGGAAGTAACCATATTGCTGCTGGACCCTTGAACAATGCCTTTAACCCACAAAAAAAAAAAAAAAAAAAAAAAAAATCCTCCTGGAGTGCCAGGTAAATGGCTGACCCTGTGCTCTGACCACAAGCTCTATTGTGACCTGCTCACCTGTGTGTGTGTATTTATGAAAAGTACAATGGGACATATGTAAATTAAAGATTTCCTGTGTATCTGCAGTGGGTAACACTGCAGCTTGACATCTTCAAGTTTATTGCTTGAATCCCCCCCTCCCCCCACTGATTGTGTGTGGGTTTTACATGCTCTCCCCTTTTTGTGCATGTTTCCTTTCCCAGTCCAAAGACATGCAGTTGGCCTAATGGGCATCCCTAAACTGCCCATAGTGTGAAAGTGCACTCTGGGGTGAACTGCTTTGGCAGGGTTCCACTCCCCCGCCATGGGCCCTAGGCTGCCTGGGAAAGGCTCCAGGCCCCCCTGCGACACTGCATACGATGAAGCCATTTGGAAAACGGATTTATTGATCAGCATATTTAATGTATCCAAATATAGTAACAAAGTGCTTCTTTTGTAATATGGACTTCAAATCCATGTAATACTTTAAATTTGCGTAGTAATTCATAATAGGTCTGCTTCTGGGTACAGTGTGTCTGTGGGAAACATTCTGAGTCTACAAGGTTTATTCCTGAAGGTATGATCTAATACTGTGATCCTTGGTCATTAGTCACCACACCTCCATAGATATTGCTGTATTATTTTGTTCAGATGACGTCTGGCTTCTAAAGAATGCCACAGAAAGACGTGCTAGAATTACTCCATCCTTCAGTTTTTACCAATGGCGACCAAAGGGAGGCCATCCTACAGAATCCAAAGGGATGAACTCTGAGGAGTGATGGAACGTTAGAACAAATACAAGAACTTTATTGAGGCCCTAAATGGAAGGTAGCTAGAAGACAAAAAAGCTATGCAGCAAAAAACAGCTGTCAGCCAGTGGTGACGTCCTTTTTCAGGACTAGATAAAATACACAGTAAAGCATTGTAAATATGATCTGGGAAGATCTAAAGTAATGTGATATTAAGCACTTAATGAACCATATCATGGTGTAATAGCCGCACATACGGTTCTTGGACACCCAGATTATTTCTTTACTTTCTGTTTGGGGAGTACCTCCTGGCTCCATTTTTAATACTGCTTCTGTGACAAGATTCCCCTCTCACAAACGGAGGTTCTATCAAAGAACCTCAATTTAGGTGGTTCCATACACATGGTACCAATGTAAACAATTCGTTAAATCAAATGCGTGTCGCCTGGTTCAGCCCGCGAGCAGGGCAAGTGTGGAGTGAATAGACAATCGTAGCTTCGGGTGTTCAGAGGTAGCTAATGAGAGCAAGCAAACAGAGACATATGGGCCTCCAGAAGCATGCTATTCAGGCTGGAGATTGCTGAGAAAACTGCATGTCTGTACACTTGTGCACGTCGATGAGGCCGTCAGTTCTGTGCGTCAGTGAAGACGTCAGTTCTGCATTTGGCGAGGATATCTGCTCGAGCTCAGACCACGTGAATAATTTATTGTGGAGAAACCGCTCTACCAAAAAAACATGAGTAGAGGCTGTAATGTTTGGTACTGCAGGCTTTAAAGCAGTATTAGCTGGTCTTGATTGGGAGAGTCTGTGGGCCATTTTCTGAACTGTCATCACGGGACAAAAGCAGCGTCCTGGATGGCCAGGATGTGTATGCTGAAAAAAGCAAGTCGCAGTTCTCTGTGAGGTGCCTGTGCCTGACGTCCTTTGTCCTCTATATACCTCGGAGAGTAGCGGGATGTGTGTGTATTTAGACCTACTGATCACTCTTCTCCGCATCAGTATGAAAAATATGAATGAGGCTGTCTGTGCATTGAAATGATCTGTTGATCTTCGGCGGGAACTCTGCTCAAGAGGACAGCTGGTGGACTGTTTACATTCTGAGCATTTGTCTGCAGTGCACGTGTTCTCAGTATCCTTACTCACTGAGGTGTACGTCGAGTACGTTGACATGCAGTGTAATTACATACAGTACATTTCACCAGAAGAACATTTCCATCTTCAGTGTACTTGCATGCATCATGCACGTAATATACCTGTTCTGACCTGTATAACTTATGTATACAGTGATTCATACTTGTGTGACATCTTTGCTTCATGCTGCTGCCTCCGACCCGCCAACGAACAAGGCAGTGGGTTTTGCTAGCAGGAATGCAAGGAGAAGTTTCCCACAACCAGTAAAAGACCAAGACTGGGACCTGGAGAGTCTAGGCTCCGTTGCAGTCCTCGAGAGTGAAGATGGTCAGGATAAATCTATCTAAATCACAGTTTTTTAAATGAGCGACATATTAGGTTATAACACTCCTTGATTGCCAAGACTTCCCAATAAATGTAGACGTGGTCAGATTTGGCCTTGTTGACACTGATGTGGTTTGATCAGAGAAATGGTCAATGAGCTGCTGGCCTGTTTGGTCAGTTGTATAAAGAAGTACTAGTAGAAGTCTTACACCAGAAGTCGTCTTTCCTGATTAACTTTGAGGCCAAGAAGAAGGTGGAATTGTATTTCTTTAAAACTCAATTATGGGAAAGTAAACAAACGATATTGGCTTCATGCAAGGCCTAATAAATCCAATGGTAGTGAACAACTAGGGTGCCTCAAAAATACAGTTCCCTACTGATTGGGAAGATGCTTGAAGAGTAAGACTTTTACGTGCAAGGATAGATTTGGGGCTCTGAAAAAAATCTATGTACAATTGTACCATAGAGTGGTCATTTGTCCCTGTAGCTGTCACTATGTCATAAAGAGTCTTAAGGCTCCTCTGGTTGCTATGGTAATTCTATGTCTTTCACTTTCTACTGTAAAGGATGTGCCTGTAAAATTTCACAGCTGCCTGCTTTCACCCTAACCTGCCGTTTTGATTCCTAATCGTTACAGCTGTTGAAATGAACCCAATGGCAGTCTAATCATAAGAGCTGAATGTGGCCTAAAGTGTCCTTTCTGTGCCATAAACTCCAGATTCCACAATAGTGTGTGAAACCAGCTCAAGTTGCAAAGGCTAATTTATGATCATGATGATCCAGGTGAATATGCTATAGGCATTTGTTTTGGAAATAGCTGTGTGCAGTTTGAGTCATTATGAATGATTATTCGAAAATTATGGAAATCTCAACACGAAGCCTTGCTGCACTGGTTCTGATTTCTGTAAGGTTTTGCTAAGTAGGTTTATGCAAATTTTTTGTAAGAAACTCTGGGGAGAAAAAAAAAGTCTGTAGAGCAGAATGTCGGGTGAAGCGTCTTGCTCTAGCAGGAAGTGGGAGGGTCTGATATGCAGTCTTCACTCCACGCTATACTCAAATATTAACATTCACATTTTTAAGCATGCAGCCCCCCCTTTGTGATGCACATCGGAGATCGTTGGGTCTCAATGCATCATTTTGGATAAGCTCTTTGCAAATTTACACGTTACTGCCGTTGATGAGATGAATTATGCAACACGACACGTAGCGTTATAATTGCATTGCGTGGTCAAGCATGGCAGTCTTTCTAGGACAGCAGAATATGAGTCACATTACATTAGTGTAATTCCAGTCATCAGATCTATAAACAGCCCCAAGGTATATTAGTTTTGGTTTGTTTTAGCCTCTCTAGATATTTCTCCTAATAGCTTATAGATATATATATATTTTTTTTTTGTTTGGAATTTTTAATGGGGAGGCGTGACAGTTATCTGGTTAATATCACTGCCTCCCACCTCCGTAGTCTGAAGTAGTTTGATTCTCAGTCCTGCCTGTGTGGAGTCTGCATGTTCCCCCTGAATTCATGCTGGTTCCCTCTGGCTACTCCGGTTTCCTCCCACAGTCCTAAACAATGTGGTCAGGCGAGGGGGCATATCCACTTGGCCTAAATAGTGTGCGATCATGTGTGTGCAGATCGCTGTGTTTCCTTATGTAACAGGAATGCTGTGCCACGCCCTGCTTGACTATGGACATTACATAACCGTGGTCGTTCCGACAAAGAGAGCCATGCTCTACTGCTGAATATTGTTGATCAGTTTCCGGCTGTGCAAAGTTAGCTCCGGTCTTTGAACCCTGTAGCTCTATATTAAATGATCCCGATTGGCTCAATGTACTGCATAAGCACTGAACATTTTCAATAACTTGCAGTTTCTTCATCAATTACTGATCTATTACTCTACATATTACTGTTACGTTTGGTGCTTTTGAAAGATGAACTTTAATCAATTAGAAAATATATAATTTTTAATAGCTTGTAATACCCCAAGGGGTAGCAGCATATGTCACAAAGCAGAGAAACGCTTTGGATGGGATGGCAGTTAATTGCAGGGCACACATTCATACTGTGGGTAATTTAGAGGTGCCAGTGTGCCTAACTGCATGTCTTTTGACTGTAGGAGGAAATCCACAAAACACTGGCTGAACATAGCAAATCGATACACACGCAGCGCTGTGGTGAGATTTAAACCCATATGCCTGGAGGCGGCAGGCAATGGTACTACCCACCCAGCCATTTAAATGTTTGTATTGGTGCAATTTGGACAAAACAGATTTGGACTTCTTTTTTTTTGAAGTGGTATTTTCAGACGTGTAGATAGACTATGTTCCTTAGCGTTTGACACAAACTGGCACTTTTTTCTTCATCCCAGTAAATTACATACTCATTACTATTAATCTATGACATGCAGAGGAAAGGTGAATTATTAATCAGTTGGCGTACTCCTTTTGGAGTAGCTGGCACTGAGCTTCTGTAATGGCTGTCACAGCTCACTGTTCCATCAAGTACTGCAGACTTTCATTCTACTGCAATATGCTCATTCTCACCCGACAAGCAGTGGCAAAACTTAGGTGTAGCCTTATACAAAATGCTGAGGCATTAATGACTTATTTGTCTGTTTCCTGTAGTCAAAAGTCCCAAAAGATGGATGACGGGCACCCGCTAAGTTCTCATTTAAAAATGGTGGCAGCCATACTGGGGACAACCAGACAAGGGTAGGGAGCGGACCTGGCCCAGTATGAATATCTCCTTTTTACTTTCAGCTCTTAACTGTACTTGACCAGGTCATGGATTGACCCATGGGTGGCAACCAGTCTTATTGTAATCTTGTCTGTCCCCAGTTTATGGAAGAGTTGGGTCTTTTTCACATGCACTGTAATGTTTTTAGATGAAACAACATAAAGTACAGGTTCTACAGACTCCCTCACCACCATGTCGTTTATTCTTTTCACGGGGTTGTTAAAAAACAGCTTGTCATTGGCTAATTCAACAATGGCCACTGCTTTGCCTATGTAACCCATAGAGTATTCGCTTTAGTCATTCATTTTTTTTCTTTTTTCGAATGCTGAACTGAAACTTAAATCAGCTGTTCAGATATGGGGAGAGGAGAAGAGAGTGCACGGTATTCAGTGTGTGTTCTGCTTTCATTATTCATTACGATTGGCTACTAAGGATTCTCCTCTAAATATAACTTTCCCCAGGTACGTAATATCAGATGCTATACATCGAACAATGGTGTGACTTGATCAGTGAAGCCATCGGTGAGCCAGTGGGTCATTTCTAGAGGTAGTAGCGGAATTGTCAAAGAGATGATGATCTGTGAACTGTGGTTTCCTGGTGCAGTCTTTGGCACCTGTTCGGTTCAGCCTCCGCTCCTGTGGTCTGCACTGCTGGAAGCAGACTGATTGTAGTACATTATCTTAGCGAAAATGTTTTCACTGGTTTGAGAGATGCTTCGGTGAGCGTCTGCATACGGACCGCTGACGCTACCGTGAGAGCTGATTGGTTCTGATTAGCTTCATCAGACATTAATAACAACTCATTGTCTTTCATTAGATGCTCCTCTGTTGTGCTTTCCGATTAGGCAAGCGGCAGGCACGACTTCATTGTTCTACAGAATAATTGATATAGGTGAAGCTTTTTTCCTCAAGGCTCTCCAAATACAGTCTGGGTTCAAACAACACAGCCACGAGCAAATAACCCTTCAAGTAGCCATCCCACAAAAAAAGAGTACACTTAAGTTATGTATGTGAAATGGGGAATAAAATCTTTGTCAGACAGAAAGCAGAACCGCTTTTTACAACATGGGTGAAGAAGCAAGTACCTTGATGTGAACATCCCATGACTTCATCTGCTAATTACTTTCCTGGAGCTTGGATGTTCAGAGAATCCGGGGCCATTAGTGGATGATGAATGTGTGCATGGGGTGGGGGGGGCGGATCTCGGGTACCATACACAGCATGAAGCTAGCCAGTGTACTCCTTTGACACGCATTAAGCAGGTGCTAAAGGCATGTCACACCACACACGTGAACAGGAGGGCCTCCATGTCCTTCCGATGAAGGCTAAGCAGTTTGTCAAACGGCTTTGTCTTTAAATTTAAAGGCAACTTTAGCTGTTATACAGCTTTACATATCAAGGAATGCTTCCCAGCTGCCGTTTGACAGTCTCCACTTTCAGCTACCGTAATTGACGTTTGACGATGTCAGAGAAGTCATGCCCGTTTATGAAGATCTTTTTTTTTGTGTGCCTTAACAGACTCCATCAGCAAGCTCCGTGATTTGAAGGAGTCGTCTTATCTCTGCTGTAAGCTGCTTCTGGTTGGGGGTGGTTTTAATGTGCAGTTATTAAAGTTTCAGTGCCACAGAGCCTGGCTCTGTATCCCTCGCCTGGCGTGTAATTCTCCTTCTCCGTGCCGCGGAGCACCAGCCATCTGCGTCGGCCGTGCGCGATAATGCACCTGACATCACCGTACAGATTCATGGATTGCAGCTGGAGATGCTGATGTGATCTATAATGGGCTGCATCGGCGGCGGTGCTGAGGAATGAGGTCAGCGCCGAGCATTGTATATCATGCTGAGCTCACCCCTCAGGGGCCCCGCATGCCTGTCGCCATGGCAAGGATTCTGTGGGCTCTGTAAGTCTCCCTGCCATGTGCGCTCCATTAAACTATGACGGCCTGCCTTGGTGTGCGAGGCCTCCTGCCTGTTTAAACAAGTGCCTACACTCTTCCTCTTATGTCTTTACTGAGCTCGCAGCTTTGTCCGAAACACCGGCATTAAAAATGTTTACATCGATGACTTGAGGTACATAATTACTTGGCTTATCTCGTTCAGTAGCACCACAGAGGTCCCAGCTGGGTTTGAACGAACTATAAACGTATCTGTTAAAACCAGTCACAAGCAAACTAGATAATTCAATCCAATTTATTTTTATATAGTGCCTTTCACAATATGGTTGCCCCAAGACACTTAAAAGGAGAGTGTGGTAAGTATACTCTTATGTTTGTGGGAAGAAGATTAGGAAATGGGGACAAGCCTGAGGCCAACAGAGGAAAGGACTGGCAAACTCCTCAGTGACTTGAAAAAAAGACGTCTGGAGGTCTAACATCAAGTGGCCGCCCAGCACCATTGGGTATGCTAGCATAAAACAGGGCAGGGAAAGATGATAGACTATTGGAGAGCTAAGTGGTAAATTGAAGTCCATCTGGGAGCAGATTCTCTATCCTGATCTCCAGAAGATCATCTTAATTGTAGACTATGGCAACAGTGTCACACTGCGATCTGCGGCTCTAAGAATGCATCCGACTGAGATGGTGCTCACCCCGAGCACCATCCGAAGATGTGAGAAGGAGACGAAAGCATGGATGGCATGAACAGATCTTTATGCTTTGCTGGTGAACACAGAGGACCCAATAGAGTTGTGCAGGTATGCTAGACTAAAGTGGTAGGCCTTCAGTCGTCATTTAAAGACACAAAGACTTTGCATCCTCTGCATAGACTGGAAGCCTGTTTGTAATCTAGAGGCCCTGTAGCTAACGGCTTTAGCACCAACAGTTATTTTACTTGTATGCAGGATAACAAGGAGACCTGCCTTCGGTGACCCAAACAAATGATTTGGATTGTAAACATTAATCAGTTTCATTGAGTAGATGAATGCTTGGCCTTTAAGGGTTTTATATATGGAATGGTGTGTGGCTCTGCATCTATGACTCTATCTAGAAGGTCACCAGCTTGAGTCCCCTGCCCTCCAGTGTAACTATTTACTCCTTGAGCACAGAATAAATGACTGACCCTACACTCTGACTCCAAGGCTGGCTCTCACGCTGATTGAGATGGGATATGTGAAAAGAGGAATTCCTAAGTATCTGTACTCGTATCTGTAGAACAGCTAAATGTGATGTCTAAAATGATGTCCAGATTACGTGCTGAACAATCAAGGCAAGAGTTTTGTGCCTTAGAGTTGAGTGCTGAATTTATAGCAGTTCAATTCTTATTATATGCCTGACAATTGGCTATGAATGAAAATGTCACTACAGGAAAAAGTCACTTTTATTTTTTTTTACTAAGGCTGAGAAGTGAGTATAACTTTGTTCTACTGCAATATTCTAGCATCCTTATTACCCTGGTCTTTGAGGTGACATGTGGCATGTGAGTATCTGTTATCTTGTAATCCTCGCGTTGTTCTACAGCTTCAACAGCTTGAGTGTCAACAGAAGGTCAACTGCCAGTGGAGATCTAAATCAAGCTGCCCATCTGTCTTTCCTGCATATCCTCTTTGTTAGCTATATAATATGTAACGCTAGTTTAATGTATATAAAATAAGCATGTTCTCTTGTCATGCATGAGTATAACAATGGATAAAACAGGCAGCTTGCCAAGCTTTCAGGGTTTTCGAGCACAGCTGATATGCTGCTCATACCACGTGTGGCAGAACCGTGAGCGTGATCGCTACTGACGGTCCTTCCAAAATTTCCAGAGCTATAAATACCTGTTTGTACCAAGCTTTCTCCCTCTCTCCGTATGGCTGAGTAGGGGAATTTCGACAGGTAGGAAGGGACAGTTTGGCAGCCATGTTCCAAGGGGCATCTGTGTTGCCTGAAGAAGAGGGATTCAAAAAAAGAAAAAGAAAGGAATGGCTTAACAAATGCCGAAAGACGATTAGAGACCTTTTTCTTCCTGCTGAAATATCTCCCAAGAACAGAGTGGCGAAATCACCAGGCAAAGAGTTGGTTGACATTTAAATGATTTTGTCATTAAATGTATGGTATGCAGTCTTACTGGGGAGTGAGCTTTGTGTATCACACACTTGTGTAGGTGAATTGTGCTTTTGAAGAAAGAGGAGGGACTGTAACTGCAATTATAATAGGCTCTCTGTGGGCCATTTGAGTCCATACAAATTCTGGTTGATGTTCTCAGCTGGAACGTACTGTTTTCTCTTCAGTGGTTAAACAGAGACTTTCTTGGAGATACCTCCTTTAGGTAACGGACGGCTCTTCGTTTGTCCGACAATCAGCCTGCTTCTCTCATCTGGAATTGGCATGAACTAGACTTTTAAGCACATGCTCCCTATAAACAGTTCATTGATCATGTGTTTTGAATATAGTGAAATGCTTATAAATATACATAGGAGAGAGACAGTGGCTCAGTGGTCGCAAGGTCACCTCTGACACATTTGGGGCTCTCTCCTGGGGTGTGTGTGTGTGTATGCGCACGCCCCCCCCCGTGATGGACTCACGTCCCATCCAAGGTGATTCTCTATCACCCATGTAGTGAATAAGTGGTTGGAAGATGGATGGAAAGAATGTTTCGCAAAATATATTCTCTAATGAAATACCCTGAGATTGTATCACTTTTATAATGCAGATTTGTATCGGCGTGTATCAGTAGCTGTTCCTAACGGTTTGATCCTAATATGATGTTTTTTTTCTTATGAGGAGCTGAATCTGTTGTACGCTGGGTTGCATTAAAAATGTGTGGAATTACCAAGTCCACCTTATTAAAAGGTGAGATTTTTATCAACATTGAAGCACAAATGATTAATATTCCCATTTAAAGAGAATGCTTTTGAGTTGAAAAAGTACACATCTTGTCATATTGATAAAAATGTGTTGTAGAAATGCTACAAGCCATGGTGTGACTCTTGATACGGCACCAGCTTTCAACACACCACAGATTTACTCACTATTCAATAACCAAATGAACACTATACAACATGGGGGGCTAACAAGGCTAGCCTCCAAACACACTACATGCACAGTGTACATGCAAACACACAACAACTACAACACTATTACAACACATGACAATACAGTACAGAAATACACAACACAATTTGCAACACGTTTAAGTAAGTAGAACAACTATATACAACAACCCCAGTGCATGCTGGGGCATAGCCCAGCTCACGTCGCCACAGTATATTAATATAACTTTGTTTTAATCTTCAGTGTCTTATTTCCCCCAGTGTCACATTATTCCACCTTTTATAGCTTAACTTCCAACGTCCACTCTTGCTAATTGATGCATTTCAGTCTTGCAAACAATATTCATTCAGTGAAAATGGCACACTTGTATCAGCTTAGTTGCAAATTCAAATTGATATTAATCAATAACAAAAATCCTAACGACAGATAAAAAAAAAATGCTATAACACACTTTTCAGTATAGTTTGTCACACCTTGTGCTAAAGTGAAGCCTGCCTTTTTCGCTTTTGGACACCTGTATACATATGGTTCTCATGACAGTGTACGGTATTTTTATGGCCTGCAATTCCTTTTGCTACCTCACTTTTTCCCCCAAACCAACTGAGCAGACAGAACAGTGTGATGTGGATGGTGACGGTCCGTCTTGCATCCTGAGCACGGTTTGTTTATGACATGAATGGGCGTGTTCTGTGGATAAAATGAAGGCTCTCAGGCAGAATGAAACTCCATTCCTGGCAGGTATGTGAATTCGGGAGTTGCTACTAAGGTGGTGTTGAACAGTCTAAAAACTCTCAGCAACTTCCCACTAGCTTCTGCCGTCAATCTGCTTCCACAACAGTGGTATTTAATCTTTTTTGATCCTGGGATCCATATTGCCATGACCAAGTCGCTTTAGGATCCACTGGCCTGTACACTGACAAAGCCCCAAGCTAAAACATATTGTTACTTAGGCTTCATTACATTATGTACAATTACTTAAAATATGTGCATTTTGTACATGATGGCGGACATTACGCCTGATGGCCATTGGGATCCACTTGATGGGCTCAGATATCCAACTGGATCCGCTAGATCTGAGGTTTAATGCCTCTGCCTTAGACCAGCTCATACGTCATCTCTGACACGTAACGCTTCACGTTCATTCCACCTGGCCTCTTTCCATTGGCTACATCACTTGGCGTGTATAATGTTCGAAGCTTTGCTACTGCCTCAAAGAAGAACATCATTAAATACCGCAACCTATGGAGGTGTCATTGCTGGGACAGAGGTCGCAATCCTGTTTCTGTGGAGATTTTGCTTGTACTTGCATACACCACAGAGCTGCTGCTAATTAAATTAGGCATCAGCCGTAAAACACAGCTGGCTGCAGTGAAGGAACAGTGAGAATTACTTCAGTGAGGTCATTTGGTTGCTGGCAGAACTCTGACATACCTGAAGGTAATTTATATTTTGGAGTGGAGCCACCACCGTGGTCTGTAAACCAGAGGAGAAACCAGGTTTTGCACATTTAACACTCTCATCAGACTCAAACCAAGTTTCACTACTCAGATATCAGATTTGTGATCATCAGTGATTTACTTGGTCATGGCTGTAACCATTGTTTTGATTACCCATGCCGTTTTCACTTTTTCTGGCCACACAATGTTTGCCGAAGGACAGTATCTGATATTTGTCAAGTTATTGTGTGCAGGCTACAATAGGTGTTTAAATATAGCCTTTAGATTGTCAAGGGACAAATACAGTCTCAGTAGGATGAAACCTAGATTACAAGAACCTGTCAGCCTCAGTTAAGTCCGCCGCCTGCCCTTGTCTCTGAGTCACCGTTGAGTTTTTTTTTTTTTTTTTTTGAAAAGGAACACGTTAGGAGGAGTGCACATGCTCTCTGCAGCAAAAGAATGCTGGATGGCTTGCAGGTTACTATAACCTCCATTTTATTTTAAAGGTTAATCTGATTCTAAGCTTCCGTATGTATTATGTAGAGTGCTTGGTTTGGACTTTGTGAATGAAAAGAATTTTATGTCCAAGATTGTTAACCTTTGTGTTAGCTACAAATGTTAAAGAAAAACAAAAGTCCCAACCATTTTTGTTTTCCTTGGTGAAAATCTGGTGGGTGTGTAGAGTGTTTGTCACTTGAGCAGATGAACAGACTGTCTTGCCTGGTGGTACATTAGGGAGTACGAAGACAGAATGTCAATTGAAATCTTACTTCCAGGTGAGAGATCTCGAGAACTATAGCTTCCAGCTTTGATTTAGGCAATGTCAGTTTTTCATTTAAAATCTTGGAATTTTGTTTAAAAACCAAAGGGTAAAAAATGCCATTAGGTTAACTGGTGTGTCTAACTTTCCCGTACTGTATGGTTGTGAGAGAATGTGTGCCCTGAGATGGACGGGCATCGCATCCAGGATTAACCCCAGCCTTGCTCTGTTTGTTTCACATCCTAATGAAGATGTGCTAATTCCAAAATTACATTTAAATCGACTCATTTAACAAAAAACACGGAGTACCAACAGGTAGGGAAATGCCATTTCAGTAATGCCTATAATAAAGAAGCATTAATTACTGATATTCTTGTACACTAAAACACTACATAGAATGTTGGGAAGTTCAGAAGAGGACTATAAAGTGATTTATTTACAAAATAGTACCTTTTTACTGTTTTGGCTGTGTTCGCCTAAGGGCCTTTACTCTGGGGCGTGAGTCCTTAGCTCGCCTAGTTGTGTGTGGTGGGAAAATTGACACCCTGGATTTAGCATTTTTGGGAAATGCATTCCATCCGCAAGGTGCCAAGACGGAAGGGGGAGTTGTGATCTGGCTGTGTGAAAATGGATCTGCCATTCCCTGAATGTTTGGTAGGACTTGTAGTTACTATGGGCTGCAGGGCGTAGGGGGTTAGAATCAGAATGTTCACGTTGAAGTAGCCTGTCATCTTTAAGCCAAATCCTAGCTGCTAAACTGCGTAAATTTAAAGACATAAAACATTACAATTATTCCAAAGAGCAATATGTTTGAAATATTGGAGGGAACACAATTGGTAGTGATTTCATAATATTTCCCAGACTGAAAGAGAACCAATTCTAATCAATATGTGATTTAAATGGCTTTTCATCAGCTGTAGTGCTACATAGCACATAACTGAGAAATCGCTAAAATTGCATATTGCAGGTGCCAGATCTCCATTATCCTCTTAATTACTCCCCTTTCATCCTGCGTTGTTGTGTATGAACTGTGAGTGTGTAAGCATTTCAGCGCTTGAGGGTAATGTCTCATTGACAGTGTCTCTGGTGTAATGGGCCTTTTTTTTAAAAAAAAAAAAAAAAAACTGCACAGTGTAAAAGCCGCAGTACCCAGTGTTGGGAGAAAGGTTTCTTTATGCAATACTACCAGTACAAAGACAGTACCATAACATGGTGTCTGAAAGGTAAGATTGGTACACATAAAGTTACTCGGTCAATGATAAGCACATGGCAAACGGCACCCACTGTTACAAATTGTCAACAAGCAATTTTCAGATATCTACAAGCAATGGCAACGTGGAAAGGATTAACATTATGGCTACCCCCCGTAAAAGTGACTAAAATCTACAGAATCACACTGGTCTACTTGGTCTCAGTGTCTTACTTTGGTTGTTGTGATTGTTCAGGGTAATCTTTGCACCAGAAAGGCAGATACTTTCTTTGCATCGCAGAGCTTGGGCCCAAAGCTGTAATATCAATCCTTGTACTGCAAAGGCTGTCCTTCTTATTAACATGTTGTTATGGGAATATCCCCATGTAAAACCATGTCTATAATGTTTTCTAAGAGCATCATTAGCACACGCTTTTTGCGTCCATGTCTTGTAAAACTGCACATCAAATGCGTGAGAGACAATATAAAATTTGTAAATGTACGGCTGTTTTGTGGCATCAAAAATAAGATACTCCTCCCATAATTAATATGACATGATTTTGCATTTGATAAGCTCCGCAACAATGTCAAGAGAGTCAGCCAGCAGTAGAAACACTGGGTTGCCATAGAAATTACAAGGTGAGGAGAGTGGTGTTACCCATAGCAACCAACGCATCCAACATAAGCGTGAACTGTCCTGTTCTGATATGCACTAAAAGGTGCATAAAGTTCGGTGGGACTCCAAAACCATGAAAAGTAATGGCACAGGAAGAATGCTTTCCTGATAAACCTGCCTAGCACTCTTCATGTGAACTTTAGTGACTCCAAGGCAAGCCTTTTATTTGTTGCTTTGTTATGCATTTATGAATAATTAAGCAATTATTTATATCTTGCCTTCATCAGGCCTTGCTTAGCATTGCAGTTCCTAGAAAGACGTTCACAAGGAAGCAGTAATTTGCCACGATTGCTGTGCTGAGGAGATACGGATTTAAATAAAGAATCGTTCCCCATACTGTCTTCATTTATCAAGTGTTGATATCTCCCCCCCAATAGTTTATTGGTCTTAGTGATTTGATAAAGATGAATCTAATGTTTTCAAGACCACAGAACTTGAAAATGGATACTAACTATGGTCCGGCTGGCCGAATTACCTCAGCTGTTCTCATCAAGATTTCGATCTGCAGAGGTGCCTGCAGATGCTTGGACAGCACCTGTAAATGACGTCACTCTGTGAGTTACTTACTATCGAAGTTTGGTCTCTGTTTAACAGCATTCCATACAGTCTGACTCACCATAGCCTTGGCCTGGTAAACGGATAAGTGAAATGCAATGAAAATTTCATGAAAAAATGTATGTTTTTATACAAGCAAAACTCATGCTGCATAGTCCTCGAAATATTACGAAACAAATATAGCCTTTCCTAAGCAGAATGTGGCATTTATTCTACCCGTTTCATGATAATTCAAGTACTGCGTAGTACTTTAACCATTTTCTCATGACCTATTTGCATATCAGCCAACCCCAAGGTTGGTAACCGATGCTTTAATTGCAGATGGTTAATCCCTTTTTGTAAAGGAACTGACATAACGGAGGCAGTACCTCAAACTGTCATTCTTCATATGACCAAGATCAGATATGGTGTGAAGTTGTTTATCCAGCTGCTCCCACCTCGGTTCCCTGCCCAGTAGAGTAGCATATAGCAAGCAAATATTTTATTCACTACCATCTCTCATGAAAAACTGTGGGATGCATAATGATGCCCTATCCCTGTGTATGTCTTTGGCAGATTTTCCTGGGTATTAGAGACCTTTTACAACGGCAAACGTTATGTCAGGTAGAGGACCGGGTAGAGCAGAGGGAAATCCTGTGATCCAAAAAGCCTTTGGTGAATTCTTCACTATTGTTAGGCCACACTTGCAGCGGAAATATGCAGGCTCACGCAAATCTGTATCCTGCAGTTTTCTGCACTCCAAGAATCCACATCCTGAGCCGTTTAAACACCATGTGGCATATCAAACAAGATCATCTACGCATTTTAAATTGGTTTTAGCAGTTTGAGGCATCATGTAAGCTAAACAGCAATTCAGAAGATCATCGAATGCCACAACTGATTTGAAATTCATAACGCTGGCCCATCGCGTTTTTAACTCTAAAAAATCTAATTACAGCAGATTATTAAAAAACCCTTAATGTTTTTTTTTTTCTGACGGTTATTTCAGGTGAATGTTAAAATGCTTCCCTTATTAATAACAAAGTTTAATAAAACGGTATCCATTTGAATTCCAAATTCCTTTTCTCAATTTGGATTTTTGTGTAAAAAGCACAAGCAATAACTTGTGAAGATAAGGCAGGTTGCATGGTGTTAACTTCTAAATGAGGAAACGAAAATCAAAGTTTTAGCAATACAGATGCTTACGTCACATAAGAAGTACTGAACAACAGCGTGATCCAGATAAAGTGGGAGGGTTACTATGGCCTCTGAGCTGATGTGTCAGCCTGATTCGTCTTTGTTGTGGCATTCTGCACCCTTAACAGTAGAACTGAAGAGGGGGGAGTGTGTGTTGAGAACTTTTTTTGTGGGGGCTGCAGTCTGATAGATAAGCAAACATGGTTTATGTCCCCAAGCATGAGATCCGGTGCTATGGTTTCCATCCTCAGGTCCTGCAAGCTCCCTGTTTTCGTACAATGCATCCCAGTGGATACAAGTGGCTATCTCCTTGGCAGCAGGAAGACCTTGAAGCAGGTCTACTGGGGTACAGTTCTCTCTTCTAGCCATGACTGTATGCTCCTCACCTGCTGGTCTTCCCAGATAACCCGGCTGCTTTCCCTGGTTCCACTCAAGGACCATGCTCCTCCAGGGTTCATGACTCGCATGTTTCAATGTTGATCCTGCATTCACTTTTAAATGCCAGTAGGTAACCAAACTGACTTCCACGCTGGAATTCTCTACCTGTGACTCCCAGATAATGGAAAAAAAAATTTTAATGATGCAACACATCAGTATTCTTATGCTGACTGGTTTTGCTCAAGCGTAAAGGACAGATGGTTCTTACAGGTTTCTGGTTTCTAAAATGTAATTTGCTTGTTTCCTGGTAATGTGGCTGTAATCTTTTATAAACCAGAGTCAAAACTGAGAGTCAGAGTTTAGTTTTATGCATGCTGGAGAAACGTAACATATTCCCATTTAAAAACTCCAGTTGAACTTAACTGACATGTGGTTTCAGATTTTACTGTATCGTGGAACCACACAGTTCCTAGTGGAACTACCCTTTTTAATTTATTTTAGAAGTCTAGACAGCAATGGTGTGCATGAAAAATATACTTTTAAATAGTTATTTTGTTTTTAATAGATCTCTGGTGGTTTGTGTTAGTGTTTCTGATTTTTCTCCGGACAGTAGAGATTCCAGTCCAAAATAGTTTATTCAGAGCTATTTTCTTAAGTATCTTAACCTTCACACTCTATGTTCTGTTTTGCTTTTCATCTTCACTCCCTAATCCACCGTGCAAAGCAAATATTCCCCCAGCATTCTCTGCAAAAAAAACGTGCTGCATGTGAGTGAAATCCTTTCCTTGTAGGTTGGAGTTCCTTCGGGGTCTTTGTATTCTTGACAATGAATCCGAATAAGGATAGTTTCTTTTTTTTTCGTATTGTAACTTGCTAGGCCACCATTCTTTCTCTTGACAAAAACATAATGAAGCGATGCTGGGAAATGTCCATACTATTGTAGAGGTGCTGACTAATTAATTTCACTCTCTTGCCCCTGAAACGTCGAGATGTTTAACTGAAGTAAACGCTGAGACTCACAGAGGGGCAAATTATTTCTTGTCAGCTTTTCTGGATCCAGCACAGTGAATGACAGCATTCTCGCTGACAGTGGCAGCCTGTTAAAACGGGCAGGAAGCCAGTGGCGGACATCCAGTGGGAATGGTCCCAGGTGTATCAAACGCAGCCTTTTAGCACCTCCCATAATGCCTCGTGGCTCTTGGCAGATGCTAAGGTTCTATTAGCTGTTCATGTCATTAAAGTGCCACAGGTAACTGCACATATATGAACTGGTGGTGGTGATGACTGTGTACTACCCAAGATTAGGGTGCTACAGGAACATCCATTCCTCTGGGCTGTCCCTGACAGCAAACTGTTCTTGACAACACGGAAGTCTCTGCCACGTTAGGTTTTAAAGTAACACCTGTATGCTTATCGATATCTTGTGTTTTATGCGGCTGTTTTTCCCCTGCAAATATTCAGTTTAATAGTGTCTGCTGGGCGGCAAGAGAAATGCCTCCCTATTGTCAATTGTTTATACCTTTTTACCTCTTTTCCAAAAGAAGTAGGTAATTGTGCCTAGGCTCTTAGGAAAATGCATCTTGAAGTTAGTGCAAGGGATCAATTTATTTATTTATCCTTTGTGAAACATCATTCCAATGAAAAGACACTGAGATGGCTACAGAGGGGTAAACTGACACCACTGTGAGATCAACACAGTCTTAGGCTGATTTGTAGAGAATGAACTTTAAAAATCCCTGCATATTGCTGTTAAAGTCACGGTGACATTTGGAAGATCAGCTGACTGAACTCCTTGACTTTCTCTCAGTCTGGTAGCTCCTACTTTGACTCATGAGCTGTTAATTGTCTCACGGAGCTCCTAGTCTCCACTGCTGCCTCACTTGCCGTAGATCTGTCACTTTGATGCACTAGGTAATCAAGTTCCTTAATAGAGTCCTCATGCATGTTAATGGCTTGCTAAATTTGAACAAGCCGATTTAGATGCAGGTTTACCAAGACGTGCGCCGCATGGTTGAACTTGAAGTTTCGTTATGCTGCTCTCTTTTTCAGTGAGATCTTTGCCAAGGCGAAACTGTCTATGACAAACGTTGATAAGACGCGTCAGTAGGTCGTCAGCAACCCAACTCAGCATCAGCTCCATTACCCAGCTTACAATACATGCTGTCCATGACCCAGCATTCTGTCAGCCATCCAGCTCAGTACATCTTGTTTGTTATCCAGCTATAATCCAGCAGTTTGCTGATTCTTTCTCACTTTTGCCATTTTAATGTCTGCTCTTATGGTGATTTACAATGGCGTTGCAGTAGATACCTGAGTTGCAAAAATGGCATATTGTTTATATTGTAACAATAAAGGAACGATACCTTTGTCAGTAATATTACATATTCATGCTGTGATACAGTCTGAAGCTTTTAAAACTGGAGTGTATATCTTGGCTTATTCTGTAGCATATTTTTATTTATGCTCAAACACATTGCTTGGCAGTGATTTTTTTTTCTGATGGGAGTCCAAGTCATTTATTTTGGATTGGCTCATTGCTGATGTTGTTATAAAATATTTGCCTTGGAATTAAATATATTCTAGCAGCCAGGCTTCATCCCGCTTTGGGCTTTTTTTGTCTCAGCTAAGTTTATCCAAGCTTTAAGAAAATGCAGCATTGGCATGAAGGAATGGAAAACGGAATTTGACTTTCAGAGTTGAAGCTGTGTCTTTGGTTATCGTTTTGCTGGTTAAGCTCTCGTAGTGGCCAGTAGCCAGTGTCTTGGCTTCAGTTTCGGTGGCATCTTTCTGCATTTCTCCAGCTTCGTTCTGTGCTTGTCAGGGTCCCACGTCACTCCGAGCCCACATGTTGCACTGGCCACAGTGTTACAGGCCTCTATTGAAGGCCCCAGTCATCTCTTGTCATCCTGTGCTTCTTCATCGGTCCTAGTTGTATTCTGTCTTCTACCTTACTTAATGCTTAGTGTTGCTAAATGCTTCTCCTTCCATCTCAGCTTAGTGATAAAATATTTCTTTTTGAAAGGATCCCAAAAGTTTTGGCTTCGGCTAATTTGTGGCTTTCAAAATCAGTGCAGTGACCGATTTAATGCATGCCTGTGTTCTTGGATAATCATCAGAAAAGCAAGAAAGAGCGTATTTTAATCCCTCGACTGAAAGGCGTTTTTAGACCGGCGTTATGTAACTGACGCTGATGACATTAATCAGACGTGTAGCGGAGCAGAGCGGGTGGCTGTGAGCGTGCTGTACTTGACTGATGAAACGCCACCTGCAAGAGGAAGATCAACATGCTGCCTCAGAGGACACCAGCGTGGTGTGGCCTTAATGTTTGTGGTTGTTTGCTGAGCCGTGACCGTTTGATAAACTATGACCAGTGGTCAGTCTTGCTGGAGAAATGCATCATGCTGCCTTTTCGGACGTGGTGAGGAGAAGAAAGTGTGACCAGCGTGTCAAATATGCCAGGACGGAACGTCACATTTATTGCACTTTTTGAAAAGGAGCCAGAACTGCCAGTCGACTCTCTGCTAAAATTACGTGCAAAAAGATCACGCCCCACTGAGACAAGCATGTTATTGTCACTGAAGTTAGTCATTACCTGCGCAAGGTCCAGCACTTTCACTGTGACATAAAGTAACAAAGCTACTTTGTCAGAGGCCTCTGCTCGCTGTTTAGTCCCGCTTCTCAGTGACCAGGGATCACCTGGTGATTGGTGGAGAACTGTGCTAGTTATTCCAGAACCGAATGCTGGAGAAAAAAAATACTTTTATCAGGATAGGGTTTGCTTTTGAATTTTCCTGTCACAGCAAGCCTTTCTTCTAGAAAATTGATCACAAGTTCTTGTGTGGCATACATTGTACAGTTAAAACCTTTGCTCATTGCTTTTTTGAATTGTTTAGATTAAAATATGCCCCAAAAGAAAACAAAGGAAAATCAGATGGGATAAATGGGCATCTTTCACGTTCCCCTCTTCTCTCCAAATGGATGGCTGTGCCTTTTTCTGGAGGATTTCTGCTGTTCTACCCCAGGCGTTTTAAAATAATAACTTCTTCTTTCTCCTGTTATGCATTTGTATTATTTGAGCAATATAGCTGTGACATATTTTCAAAGCTAGAGCATTGCAATGCTGAAGACCTGGGCCGTGATTTTCATACCTACCGTACACAGGCTGTCCTGCTGATGATTTTTCTGCTTAATGTTATTGGCATTTCAATACTAATTGCATATGTAGCGCCCCTGTAGCTTTCAATAATACTGATAATACTAGCACTGCCTCTCCAGGTTTATTTCTAAAGGCACAGTTTAATACCACTATCATCACCACTGCAATGATATTCCGCAACATTGCTGTTATCACCAAGGCAGTTATGAACGCTTCTGTTGTTGTTACGACTTCACTCACAGATACTACAAATTACTACTCTTAGACTGTGAGAATGTCCCGTGTTCCAGCTGATTTGTTCTACCTCACAGTTGTTCACCATATTGCGTTAATTAACTTGTCCCGTCCGGTGCCAGCCAGAGGAGGATGGGCCTCCCCCTTGAGTCTGGTTCCTCCTAAGGTTTCTTCCTCCTGAGGGAGTTTTTCCTTGCCACTCCTGCGCTTGGCTTACTCTCTGGGGACTTTGGGCTTGGGACCATGTAGAGCTTTGTGACAATGCTCCTTGTTAAAGTGCTACATAAATAACATTGAATTGTGTGATGCAATGAGTGTAGCAGAACTCCCTCCCCGGGGACTGAGAGGAAAGAGGCCAGCAAACCCACAATCTGGAATAAGAAGGAAAAAAATAACCTCAGTGCCGACATTACGATCCTGAACTGTTAGTCCAGATTCGTTTTTGGGTTTAAAGTTACTCTGGGTGGGGAAAGAAATTAAATACTCCAGTTTTACATGCATTTCAGCAAAAGAAGAGCAGATGGGGAAAAAAAAAAAAATAGAAATATAGCATATGACCTGACTTTACCTCTCGGGTTTGCTGTACACACTTGACACATTACTGCTATAACCGGGTGACAGATAATCTTTTCACACCATGCAGAAGTTTAACTTTTTTTTTTTGGCCGTAAACTGCATGTACCAATTTGAGGTTGACGGCTGACCTTGCTAGTGAATGGACAGTGAAGCAAAAATGTGATTAAATATACAGTATAAGGAGTAATGAATATATTTTCCGAGTATCATCTATGCCTTCCATTTCTAATCACACAAAAACAGAAGAAAAAGCAAAACCCCCGAGTGGCAGAAATTTCTTCATCACAAATTCTATAAAACAAATGCCATCAATCTCTGGCAAAGAGGAGATGATGCACTTTTATCTTGCTTGTGTTCTGCTCTGCAGGGCACCATTTGATTAGCCCAAAATGTGCCTCTGATTCCACTGCTTGTGATTTATTATGGATTCATGAGATGTGCAGCACAGCAATAGAATTTCCTGTTCAAGGGGAGTAATGAACAGAAAGGGTTGGATTTCCTTTTTGAGAAAAAACGCAGATCTTGTGCATTCTTTATTCGTACTATGATACTATTTTCCTATGTCTGTCTTTTTTTAGAGGTGGCCAAGCAACAACAACACCCCCACCCCCTGCCAAACACACACCAGCATTAACCATGAGTAACCCAGCAAAATACAAGACTTTTGGTTGTTTGATTGCATTCACAGATTTTTTATAAAATTGAGTTTTGTCATGTCACCTGAAGGTAAAAATGTCTGGTTTTTATTACCTCCTGGGGACATTTTGTCCCTACAATGTAATATAAACATGGTCCACATACACATTTTCTGTCTTTGATTCCTCTAGAAAATCTACTGTACAGCAGTTTGCGACAGCTTGCCTGTAAAAATGTACAATAAAATTTGATTTACTGAGTGACTGATCCATAAATAGAGCTGCTGGATTTCCTGTCCAAAAGGAAACATGATAGAACAGGATGAATAACTTTGGCCCTGCCGTTCTGCTGCAGCTCTGAACTCCTTTGAATACGTCTGTGTGAGAGAACTGCAGGATAGCAATTGTGCAGTAAAGCTTAGTGCTCTACGGATTGTCTGTCTCTCTTTTCCCTATATTTATTCAGTTGGTTAGTTGGTTAGTTAGTCAGTTCCTGATCTGATCTGATCTGCCTGGGAGGGCATTTCTTTAGTCCAGGGGCATACAGAATGGAGGGTAATGTGCAAAAAATACAAATAAGAAACAACAACAAATAAGATCACAAATAACAATTACAAATAAGATCCATAATAAATAAGAACCTGAATGTACCTCAATCCATAATGACTTTCTGCAGAAGTTACAAGAACACAACCAGTAATGTAAATAATTAATAAAACTGTGACAGAGAAAATGGATGTGCAAAACGTCAGCCGTTATGAGCGCAATGGTATATGGTGTTGGCAATATATGGCATTGTGAAGTGTAAATTGTCAAAATGATGTCAAGAGGCACATTTCTTTAAACTGGAGTCAATATTGGGGGGGGTCCAGCTTGAGCTAATAGATACATGGAATTCCTCCCAGCTGGCTGCTGTCGCAGCCAGGGGAGGAGGTGGCATTCAGTAACCAAACTGCAGTGGAGACAATGGCGCATCTGAGGCTCCTTTGACTTGTGAAAATGTTCAAGTTCTTATTTAAAAAAAAATTTGGTTACAGAATGTTTCGGCAAAAAAATTAATGAAATCGCTTGGTTCAGGCAGTGAGATGGGTTCATGTCAAACCATCAGACCGATTATTCAGCTGAGAGATGAGAATCAGGAACTGCATCATGTTCCGTTTGCCTTTAATTTATCCTTGCAAAGCAAACTGCACATGTCCGGGAATATGCTTTAGATGAGCGCACGTTTTGTTTGGCTTTGATGTTTTCTCGTTGCAAAGTAAACTGACTGATTCCAATACAAATATACAGCAATCTGCTATGAGGAGTATATTGGTCATTGGCATGCTGCTGATACGCTGAACGCCCTTTTAGGGCTTGAGTAAGATGGCTAAACGTGAGCAGTTGAGAACATGATTGCTTCTCATGTCGCCAATGTTGTCTATTGTGAGGTGAGACCATCCATTGACACCACGGTGCTTGGCGAAGTAATTGTCCACTCATGTTTTCCAAGGCCATCTTCAGCATTAAACTTTGGCACAGTGCCTCAATAGGCCTGCCTAATGCGGCCATTTCCATCTATGATACGAATGAATGAGCTACTTTTAGGGTAGTAGTCTGTCTGCAATATGATTGTAGGCTTGGTTGATTCGTGAAGCATTATTCAAAATTCCTGCACAATAAGTCACAAGCCTCTCTGTTGTTAAGTGTCGTTATAACCCTTTGCACAATGTTAAACTGGAATGCTCAGCAGCAACTGTACAATGTTGACTTTAAAGGAGAAATTTTACTGGTAACTAAAAGATGGGCCCCTGGGGGCGGTAAGGGTTCTTTACGTAGGTTCTTGTTCAATAACTGCTCTCAGTCTTGTAGGGCATGCTGAGATTTTGCTGGGTTTTATATGCTAGGATTCAATGATTGTTGATTTCTCAGAAAAAATGCACCTTCAGTTAAATAAAAAAAAAAAAGTCTCCATCTGTTCATCAACTGGTATACCCAGGGTTATCTAAGGCAGGGCGACTTTTCAGGACAGGATGGTCCTTCATCACAGGGCACATATGCACACAGTGAGAGACCAGAAAAACAGAACTAGTGTAAGTATCTTGAGGAAACCCTCATAACACAGAGAGATCACATGATCACACAGAATGGGGGTGGGATTTGAACCCCCAGTCCTGGAGGTGTGATGTGACCTTGTGTCCCACCAAGTCCCCTACAAAGGTTTCATTATAGGCTGAAACTTTGCTGCAAACTGTAACCACTTTCTGCTACTTTTTCTGTGTCTCACCTGGCTAATAGGAAACAAAACCCAGTTTATTCAGTTCTGACTGTAGTAATCCACAGTAACTCAGCGGTCCTGAGGTATGGAACCACTGTCACAATTAATCACGTTCCAAGCCCAAAAGGTGTTTTGACTGGCTCAGGTTTTAAAATGTCCTCAAAACAAAAGGGCCTTTTGTAGAGCTGATAATTTGTAAGAAAGGATCATTCTTGCAGTCATTCAGCTATCTCGATTTTAAAGTACCATTTGTGTATGATGTAATAGTCTGCATATTTGATTTGACAAAAATTTTACACCGGATGCCCTTTCTTACATAACCCTCCCCATCTATCTGGGCTTGGTACCGGCACGGAGAAACACATAACACATTCCCCAGTGGCTGGACGATGTATGATGTAATAGTAGATAGAAAAAAACATACTGATTCATTGCTTGAGGATGTGTGGATTGAGGATTTCAGTTCTGTTTTCATTTTCTCCACAGAAATATTGCATTCACAAAACAAAATGGCATCTGTAACAAATGCATTATCTGATGTTGTGTAAATAGTGGGGGCCAGATGTGGTTGTCTTTATCGTGTGCCGTGCTGCCAGAGTTGCACTTCTGCTCCTTGGGGATTCTTCTTTATTTGGTGGCCAAGCCACGTGTAACTGGCACCAGTCCCTCCTCTGTTTGGTTCACTGTCAGGTAGGCTGTTTTTTCTGGGGCTGAGGAAAAGTAATTTTTCTCCAGCAAGAGATGGAGTTGCTTTTTAATTACACCTCCTTCCTTTTAATGGCCATTGGCAGGCCATGTCAAGAATGTTTGGACAGTCACAGAGCAGTGGGTCAGCCTTTACTGCAATTCAGCAGTGACACTACAGCAGGTAACCTGACCCATTGTGTGGCCTTCACAGAGACTTTAGGAAAGGCCGCTCTTTGCACAGTTCAAAATAATCCTCAGTGGTACAGCAACTGCTTTATTGGCTCTACCTGCATCTTGTATTACTGCAAGTCATGGTCTGTTAGGCTCCAGCAGAGGTAGGCTCCAGGTCTACCTTCTGTACACATTATGATTTATCGGCCAGCGGGAAAGCCAGACGCTTGCAGTGTTTGTTGCACATGCCAGCCAACCGCTCTGAGCAATATGGTCAGCGTACAGGAAAGAGCCTGTTGCCGTTAAACCCCGCTGTTCCACCTGGATTACACACCACGCATATCACTCCTCCTGTGGGACCATAAATTAGTAAACAGAGAATCGTAGGGGCCCAGTAGGGGGAGTTTTCATAGGGCACAAAATTCCTAGTGGTGCCCTTGGATTAATGAAGACGTTCAGAGAGGTCGCCTGAATCTCTTTCCTAAGACTGCCAAACCCCCCTTCCAAGGTGGTGCCTATGAAAATGCCAGCAGTAATGCCGCCACAGAACAAGTCATAGTACACATACAACAGCTTAATGGTCATGGGCAATGTATGCATGCATTCATAAATCACTGTTGCCCTAAATGTTTCAAGATCCCTGGGCAAGGTAAGTACCAAAGATATATGCCAATTTTTTTCGTTAAGGGTAGTGCTTCCATTAATTTTTTCCCTCCCTAGAGTGTGGGAAAGGCAGAGTGGATTCTTAGAGCTGCTGTTTCACAAGCTGCCCTCTTTGGCATATTCCCATATTGATCAGCCAGATGTGGCTTGTTTCCCAGATGAATGTTCCCCAACTGAGTACTGAAGTGGAGGATGACCTTTCACCAGATTACCACACAGCCATTGTAGTTGGCAGGCTCTCAGTCCTTTGTTGGAATGGCCAATGCAGTTGGGCCAGCTGTGTTGATACACAGCTGTGATGACACACTTCAGTGCTGAGTTTCAAAGAGTTTCAGGTCAGCTGTGGGTGTCAAACCTGTCAGTAGGATGCTGTTCCATAACTGGGATATTTCCACCATCTTATCATTCTCTGCTACGTTCTGTGATTTTTTTTTTTTTCTTTCCCCTCCAGTAATTTGGCCTCTCCTTAGTTCTCTGTGATTAACACACTCTGCCTTTGTTCTGTCCCTGACTGATCTTCACCCTGCAAGTCAGGATGGCTCTAAGCTGATTTATAAGAATACACTAGTCCTTATTTTATTGACTTCAAGTGACTGAGGCTTCATCCCTTGGTGGCTCGATAGTATTGTCATGTCTAAATCACCTGTGGTATGTGAACGGACTGCTGCTCCCCGAGGCAGTCTGGAACTCAGTGCTTGTCAAGGTGGTCTCAAGGCCACCTAAGCACTAAAAATGGAAATGCAGAACTTGGGTAAGAAAATCACAACTATTGACACATTTTAGATTTTTACACCTATTTTATTTAGGGTTCTCCAAATAATTTGTCTTGCAAGGGAAGTTGGTTGGGTAAAACGCTCGATCGTAGAGGTGGGTACACTTTCTGTGGTGGGATATGTAGCATGATGAGATGGGAGCTCACGTCACATTTGTGACTATGGGATCATATTTTAGTTTCAGACTATTGATTCTGTGTTCTCTGGTGTGTTTTGTTTGCTAAAGCTTAAATGGATGGTTCCATGGACAAGTGGGCTAACCCACAATTTTACTAATTTTTCAGTTTCTGTGCCAATCGCTTCTAAATGTAAAATATCTACGTACAAAGGGGCAAAATTTGCATCCAGATCTTGGGATTAGCCCATGTCTCAATAAGACCATCCAGATAACCATTGGTGAGAAAAAAATAGGAAAAACCTGTATTTTTGTGAGGGACTGCAGCCTCAGTCATACATTAAGGTTTTTCAGAGTCCGGGTTAATGAATGAATGAAGATGCCTTCAATTCACACTGCTCTGTGCTAACAGGCTGCACGTGGTGGTTTTACTTACAGAGAGGAGGAAGAGCCAAGGAGAGAGCGAGAGACGGGCCGATCAGAGTCGCTCGCTGTCATCCGTTTCTCTTTCTCTGGACTGACGATTTGGTGCCCTTTCACATGAGGAAATCATTTCCAGTGTGTTGCCTCTCTGACATGACGTCGTTCTCGCAGACGGATCTGTGACTATCACATTAAGATTAACGACAGAAGGGGTATTTGGCCGCTGTGGATTTTGAAACCCTGGAGACCATGTGTCTGTCACATTCATTTAAATGCACAGCTGAGCATGTAATGCGATCATGGCACTGTGGTCAGCTCCCCCCACCCCCCACCCCCCCCACCAACCCAGGTTCTACAGATTGAGATCAATATACCTGTCTTGTGCTGGTGTTGCGAGCAGCCGGGCCTGGTCCTGGTGTTTACCACTTCGAAGGTAATTGAAAATAGTGAAGTGCATGAACACAGAACCAGTGACTGTCTGTAGTGTTACTGATACTAAGCAGAATGATCCCGTTTGTGTCTCGCCTTGATTTAAGTGAGACGCGTCTACAACTCATTCAAGACAGCCTGCTTCTCAGCGTGGAACTTCCTTTTTAATTAAATACTGTCAGCACACACACACTGGGAGAAAAAGAAGTCAGGATCCATGTCTAAATTAAATTAAAACAGCAAATGAAAGACATAAAATAATTCTGGCAGCCATTTTTAATTGATTGGAAGCAGGCAAGGCTTGCTTAGAGATATGAAATACATCGTAATGTCCTATAGACGATGCCGAGTGGCACCTATGACACATTTAAGAACAGCCTGGTAAACACTTTTAAATGCTTACTTTGGACAGCCACTATTTTCTTACGCATAATGAAGAGAATCCCATACAGTACATATATATATAAACTAAATAGTACTTAAATACTTTGATTTGAAGGATCTGCAATAAAATCATTAAAGTGTGTAGGGTACATTATGGAAAGGATGTGCTGAAAACCTTATTAGGAAATCGAATACATTTTCGATTCTCTTTTAAAAAGCCAGTGCATGAAGTGCATGCTTAACTTTGTATCTTTTGTATATGTGATGTACAGATGAGAGAAGATCGAATTGCAGAACCATCAGATTTATTTAGAAAAAGCAGCCTGATAAATTGATCTCCAGACACGGGATGTACATGGAAAAATCTAACCCTTAAACCATCTCTAAATCTCTAGTCAGGAACATCAACAGAAGATTAAAAAAAAACAAAAAAAAACCAGTAGATTCAATAATGAGAATGATCCCCAAAAAACCAAAAGTTCAGGCAAAACTTCTAAAGGAGTGCAAGTAACATAGGGATTGTGTATGGGGGTGTCAGGAAGGTGCTATTTTCTTACTGTTTGTTTGTTTGTTGTTTTGTTTTAATCAGCCCTCTGGTTTGTTATGCTTCTGCTGCTGATTCATTAGCCAGTGATGCTACAAATAATAGAGTTGTTAGTGATGCTTATCAGCTTGTGGTATTCTGTTGGTCAGCTGATGACTGAGATGTGAGATCCTGAGAGTTTGACTGGGACGTGTGTGAATTAGGCTAAGAGGAGACTTTGCAGTGAGAAAGTCGTAACATCATTCCAACTGTAATGCTACTTTGAGATGTTTATTATTGAGAGAATAATCACTTCAGGAAAGGTGCCTTGCTCTAATTAGCCAAAAGTCTCCTTTTCTTTATTGGCTTCATAAGGAATACCATACCATGACAATCAGTTTCCAGAGGTTATGTCTAAGTGATAGTAAACTTGTCACTTTTCAGAGAAGGAAATTGCTTCACTTACAGAAATCAAATTGGTGCAGTTCTACAGAAACCCAATTACTTTTTTTGACACGTGGGAAGCAATGAAGCGTGTCGTTTTTTCCCCCCCTTCGTTTTTTTCTTTAAGCGCTCATATAGACAGCACTGAGAGACAGATTACTGTACAGAGGAGCACTGACTTCAATTAAGGCACATTCTCTCGCCAAGTTAATCTGCTCAGTTACAGTTTTGATGATTGCACTGCGGTGCTCTCTCTGGTCACGTCATTGTTCTGTCTGAGGGCTGCTGGCCTGTGACCTTTTGCACCGTATAATTTGAGCTACATTGCATTTAATTTCATAAGAGGTGTTGAAAACTTCAGTCTGTGTACTAGATATATTGGGTTTGTATTTGTTTAATTACCAGAACCATCAGTGATTTTCATGTTCTTCTGAGTCCGCCTTGTAGTAAAATCTTTTAAAATGGGCTGAGATTGCTAACCTGTCTTTTTGAATTGCTGTGGAAAGAAAAACAACGATTCAAATCACCTTTTCAGCCTCCATCACTTCTGTCACAGTCCGATAAAGAAAGACTGTGACTTCAACTGTGAAATATCACCGTCTCACTCAACTTTTACTCGTTCTCCAAGAAACACTGCGATATGAAATAGAGTAATGCTGATGGGGATCTAGCTCACGTGCATTTAGTCATGAAGCTTCCAAAGGCTGAAGAACACCTCCGCATGCTGTTGTTGGCTCAGGCTTTCGAGAAGCACCTCTGATGAAATGAGGCACAGAAAACAGGGAAAACTGTAAGCCCAGAGAATTCTGGGAATTATTGGTGTGCAAAAGAGATCCTCTTGGAACACCGAGAACCCTTTTCTACAGTGTCAAAGTTTAATTAGTTTGGGAAATAGAGCTAAAATTCAGAGTGTCTGTTAAAATGTTGAGTTATATTAGCTACCAGCATGACCTTTATCATGGATGAGCTTGCTGATATAAGTTATGTTTGACATGCTGGAATGTCACATTAAGGAGTGAATTTAATATGTCAGGTTAATGTCAGGATCTATGAAACTTTAATCTCCCGCTGTCACAAGCAGCCTGTATTCCAAATTCAACATGATGACAGAAGCCCTGTTATTTAACCAGGCATGTGTGGATTTAACTGTATTGACATACACTGCTCCACATGCATTACCATGAACTGAGATGCATAATCCTTAGCCACAGTAAACCCTTTACTAGTGATGGGACTAATATGGCTTCAAAACTCATGATGGGTGGGAGTATCCTGACCCAACCAAACAAAGCTGGTGCTAAATTAGGCTTCAAAACCAACGATGGATGGGAGTATGCTAAACTACCAATCAGTGCTGGCTATTGTGGGATACTCCCGCCCATCACGGATTTTGAGGCCTCATTTGTCCAATCAATACCATTTACAGCTTGTGCGTGTAATGTAGTGTGGTTGCTGAAAGTGTCTTGCGAGACAAAGCCCTGGTGTTCACTGCATGTTCTCTTTCTGTATGGCGTAGGCACAACCCTGAGGCCTCGTGCAGGCAGGGTGGGCCTTAAACACACTAGCCAGTCATTTTCTTCATTCACAAATAAGTGTCATAGTTTGACATTTCATACGTGTCTCGTGTATGATGTAATATATACATGAGTTTCTATTTAGCATTGGCAGAGTTTCTCAAGACAATATCATTTTTGTAGATCCTATCTGAATTGCATGGTGTGTGGCAGGGATCCATAAAACTCTGTGAGAATCCTGTAATATCAATCTTGGTATGCAGTAGCTTAAATTGGTCCTGCCCTTTAAGCTTAATTCAGTAACTGGGATCTGTTTACT
This sequence comes from Gymnarchus niloticus, assembly GCA_009936485.2. NCBI lineage: Eukaryota > Metazoa > Chordata > Actinopteri > Osteoglossiformes > Gymnarchidae > Gymnarchus > Gymnarchus niloticus. The sequence continues at coordinate 9,887,312 of JAACJT020000013.1, read as the reverse complement.
AGCGTCATATATTTTTGTATTCAGATGTGTAGTGAGTTTGTTGTGTGGAGGAAGCTCATCTTCTGTGAAATATTAAAGCAGCCTTTCTGGGAGAGATGCTGTTTCTTTAGCTATGCAGGCAGTTTCAGCCACAGTTCCTGTACCAGCCAGTCAATCAGTTCACTGTCCTTTTTAAATCTATTTCCAGTGTGTCTTATATAAAACACACACTCTACATGAGTGATACAGGAACATTTTTATTGGCTTTTATCTTCCAGATAAACTATGCAAGTATTCAGTGATTTGATGTCTATATACCATACGCTCCTTATTCAGGTTCCTTTTCTGGTAACAGTTTTTAGATGAATAAATGAATGAGGCCAATAATTAGAAGCAGTCTCACTTTTGTTTTACTCTAGGTGTATTCCTCCGGTTCTGTAAATGGAATATGTCACGGAGAAGTCTCAGGTGCACTGGAACGGCATTGTATGAATAATCAGCAGTAAAAAAAAAAAAAAGTGTGTTTTGTTAGCTCTGACATGCTGTGGCCTTCTGTCCACAGATGACACAGGAGCAGTACATCCTAGCGGCACAGCCAAACAGCCTGTCCAGGCCAGAGTGCCCTGCAGTCTACCCCGTGGGGATCTACGGATGGAGGAAGAGGTGCATGTACTTTTTAGTGCTGCTGCTGATGGTCATAATGATTGTAAACCTGGCACTGACCATATGGATTTTGAAGGTCATGAACTTCACAGCGGTAAGTGTGTCATATTCATGCCACAGTATGTACCAGAAGCACAGCTTGAGAACTTGTCATAAATTGAAAGCGATTGTTTGTTTGTTTGTTTGTTTGTTTGTTTGTTTTGTATAATTCCCTGTCATGTGCCTCAGTGAGATTATTCAGGCATTTTTGCGCACTGTAACCTTTCCAGCTTAGAAACAAAAGACTCTCTTTAAGGGTTCAATTAATAGAAAACTAATTTCCGTGAGAGTAGATTATAGCCAACGCACAATAATATATGTGGATGTCTGCCCTTTTCAAAGTATGCAAGCCAGTGGTGATGATCTGTTTCACAACAGTGTCAGTTTATGGCTGAAACTACAACAGCCTAAAGAACTGAGGGTGGGCTTCCTACAGTTAATTAGCATGAGTGAGCTTATCATGGACTTTATCAGCATATTATACTTAGGGTATACATTTACTTAACAGGCACTCTTGTCTAAAGTGACCTTCACTTGAGACAACGTGCTCCTAGTGCTCCATCTGTATTGTCGTGGATGTTCGGTCGAGATAGGGGCAGTGCTGCACACGTCACTGTGGCTAAGGGCTTCAGGGTTGATGGTAACCCAGTAGGCAAACGTGCACGGTTCACCTGAGTGTCTCCCCGACAGCATGGCGTGTGAGGCTGTGGAGTGACATGACTGGGAGACCTGAGCTGTGGTGCCGGGTTCGAGGGGTGATTGTGTGCCCAGGTGTCAGTCTGCATATGTGCCTTCTCTCTGTTTGACTACTGCGCGTGTTTGGATGTTCTAACTGCACTTCCAGACGTATAAAAGAAATTATCCCCATAAAAATTCCCCAGCCACTAGGTAGAATTAAGCCAGGCTTTGGTTAAGACACTCTGAGTTCTCATAAAATGTGGTGTAAGTAACACAGCAGCTGTACGGTTATCGCTGATGATGATGCAGGTGACTTGAGGGAAGAAAGTGTTCTGTAATCTATTGATCAGCGATGTGAATCTGTGAAACCTCCTACCAGACTCCAGGCGTGGGAAGACCCATGGCTGGGGTGTTTTGAGTCCCACGATATACTTCATAATATATGTCTTGTTCTAAAACACCAACAGATTGTATGAGTAATGATAGAATCATTCCTACTGAACTGAAAACAATTTAGCATTTAGAATTGCTTCAGTTAGAAATTCACTTAGGAAAACGAGATGCAGTAGAAGATCGATTATCTGAATGTCAGTCATCTGAACTGTCAATTATCCATGCTACTGAGCCCCATCAGGAAAAAAATACTGCATCTGCTTTCAGTGCACTAGTTCCTATGCTGAAGGATAAATCCTGCCACGTAATGCATTCTTTTATGATTATTTATAAAAAAAAAAAAACGATATTTGCAGCGAAGCATAGAAATTATTCTAATTTGTCAATACAGGAAATCAAAGGTTGGCTTTAGCTGCTGTGTGGACTCAGGACAGTCTCCCCTGATCTTGACGCATTGTCGTCTGTTGTACCTTTGTCTGATGTGACCACTGGAGTGTGGTGGGGGTTGACAGTTAGTTTTCCCTCAGCCTTTTAACTCAGTGTGTTTTGTATAACCTGGATATTCTCATGTAGGTCAAGTCAAACTGCTTGACCAATCAAACTAGCCTTGGTCCCATTAGTTTTGACGTTCTGCTCTACTTTATTGTTTATACACAAACACACATATTACGTTTGGTTAGTCAGTAGGAGCAGAGTGACACGTCACCTCCTGACAATGAAATTTGTTTCGTTCTTTTTTATAACGTTGTTCATGACTGTCTTGTTTTAAAAAACACATTTCTGTATAACTTTCACCTTGAATATACAGTAGAATTTTCATTGATGGATGCTTTGCCATAGTCATTTTTCTTTGTAACCTCATCAGAGGTCTTTATAATAATGATATAAAGCACCTAATTCAACTGACCCACCAGCAGAGTGTATTTGCAGTTCTTTGGAAACCTGAAGTTTAATGGTTAAGTATAACCAGTGGTTATTCTTATTTTTATATATAGAAATGTTAGTACCAAAAGTGTTACACAAAGGACATATGAAGTCTTATTAGTAGCACAGCTTCGAGTACAAACTTATGAGAATTTTTGTGTGTAATAGAGTGTGGTGGCTGAGTGGGTAGCCCAGGTACCTGTCACCTCCAAGGGTGAGGGTTTGAGTCACACCTCTGTTTTGTGCATTCGTGGAGCTCTCCCTGTGTCCCCTGGTTTTCTACCGCAGTCTAAACACATGCCATAATGTACGTGTGTGTGTGAGAGAGAGAGAGCGTGTAAATGCCCCGTGATGGACTGGCACCCCATCCAAGGTGTACCCCAAGCTTGAACCCTGTGTTACAGGCATAGGCTCCAGCCCTAGCCCCCCCCCCGCTGATGGATGGGTAGAGTACAGTGTATATTATTAAAATGTAACTAAGAATGCACGGATTTATTTTATATTTTTGTTATTATTATTAGAAGAAGAAATTATGAGTAACTGGAGTTAGATAATCAATTAAACGTTAGCCTACAATTTTATTTGCGGTCACTATAGGGCTGTAAAATGCTGATTATGTTTATTTGGTTTAAAGTAAAGCTTAATCCTTACATGAGCAGATCTGAAGTTGTTTTTCTAACTAACATCATCTTTTTAATGTAGAGCATGGGGACTTTGACAGGAGACTGGTGTAGCCTTAATTTAAATCATCGTATAATAATGCTTGGTCGTCTGTTCCTTCAGAATGACTCAAAAGACCATTAATATGGTTTTCTCTTGACAGTCATTTTATTAAGTACCAAATCAACACACAAATTTGTCTTGCTTTTTGGAGAGCGCTACATTTTTTAAAATATTGCCTACTCGACAAAGTAAGCTGTTAGCAAAATCTGATTTATTGAAAAGTGGGCAGGGAAAACAGGAAAGAAATTAGGGGAAAATTCGAAACCCTAAATTATGTAGGTGTATGAAGCAACCTGTTAATCTCATGTGTAGCCTTGATCAATCAGTTTGCATTGGATAAGATGCAAATGAAAATTTACTGATTCATCCATTTATTTGCTTAGCACTTATCCTGCACCCTATGATGGGTTGGCATCCCATCCAGAGTGTCCCCTGCCCTGAACCCTAAGCTGCCTGGGATCCAGGCTCCAGAGTTCAAATGACCATGAATATGATGAAGCACTTTGGAACACAGATGAATGGCACTTGGTCATTGGAGACCTAGTATCTATCCCAGGCTGTAATGTGGCTCTGTGGTTTCGGTTTCTATGCTTGTGTTCGAAAGGCTGCAGGTTCAAGTCCTATAGCAGTCAAGAATATCCATGTCACTGTTGGGCCCTTAATCAACTCAAATTGCTGGAAGTACTCTGGATGGAATCCTTGGCCATTGCAGAGCCCATACACGCTTAGACTAACTGGTGTCTTGTACCCTATGTCTTTGGACTGTGGGAGGAACCCCACATGGCATGGTGAGAACATGCAAGCACATCTTGAAGTGTGAGGCAACAGTGCTAACCGCTGAGCCACTGTGCCTCGCCATAGCTAATAATGCAATTTAAAAATGTCTTAACAGATTAAATATGTTTTTTATAATATTATAATTTATTATATTGTTTTTTTTCTCAGCAAGGAATTGATTTTCCCTGACTTTTAGTAAAAGCAGTGACAACGGTAAGGAGAAAATACCATTTGCAAAAAATACCCTTTCATTAGCCAGTAATAGTGTAATTAGCCATATGTCAGTGCTGATTATCAGATGTCTGTGAAACATTGTGTTGCTATAGTAATCCTTTGAGGGGAAAACTGCTGAAATGTAGCTTGACAGTTAATGATCAGATGTTAAAGAAGAAAGGCCAGTTTCTAAAGAATACGTGCAATTTAGTGGGTATTGGTATCAAAGCACCTCATTATAATGGAGAACCAAGCTTATTAAATTCTGTTTAACTTCTATGCTGTGTTAACGGGTTTTCATTAACAGTTCTGTATCATTTACGAAAGAATGGTGGGTGATTTGTGAATGACAACTCAGTTAAAGGGAGAAAAACGTGTTTTTATTATCTTTGAGTCATAATAGATGTAATATTGTTCTCTAGGTATTATCTGTGCTAAGACTGAATATATTCTTGGTAGAAGGAGGTAACAACTCAACATTGCATCATACCTTTTGAATATTGTCGAATATGTGAATATTCCCCCCACATCTACATAGTTTATTCATTAAGCAGTGGAGAGCCTGTCCCCCTACAGAGACTGCAATAATAAGAATAGATTTGGGTATTTTCCTGTCCTTTTGTAAGACGTGGAGTCTCTTGGGACCAGCAGACTCATTCTGTATGGGTAGGTGTCCTGCTGTATCGCTTAAAATATAATGGTAAGAAAAACATGGGAGTTCAGAATGAATGTCTTCCATTGTGCTACTTAGAAAAGGAAAACATAAAACACTAATTACTATTAAAACAGTACAGCACATGTATGATTACATTCTATTAACCTCCATTTGTCCGTCCATCTTCTAACCATTTATCCTGCTCAGTAGCAGGGGCCTGGAGCCTCTCTCAGGCAGCCCAGGGCATAAGGCTGAGTTATACTATTGCCAGTTAGCCTAATTGCGTAGCTTTGGAGTGAGAAGAAGCCAGAGCACCTAGAGGAAACCT
>JAACJT020000013.1:9865986-9881310 GCA_009936485.2 Gymnarchus niloticus | reverse complement strand
AGAGCGCCGTCTGTGAGGTATACCACTTACACTTAACACTATACCTGAGCTTCTATTGAAACTTGGTGCTTCTGATGAAATGTTATTTTTTATGAAATTTAATTTGTCAGTATAACCAGTTTCCAGATGTACATTATGCATTCAAACATTTTAAATTACATAGATATAAAAATATCCAGATTTTATATTATTAACACACATTTACAATTGCAGTGCTGCCTTGTCAGGAGACGAGCTCACCTATGGGCCTGTTCAGTTTTATCACACGTGTCAGATCCTCTGACCCGGCAAACAGCAGGTAGCACATAAATAAAGGTCCCCCTGGATGATGGTCAATTCGGTGTAATTTTGTCTTGAGGATCTGAAACCTGGAGCAGTACCACAGGGATCAAGCAGCAGTAGAACTGGACCCCATCACAGAGAAATAGTGTGTATACAATGATAGCATCCACAATAGGAACATGCACGTAGCTAGCTGAGCAAACCAAGTTGGAGGCTTTAATAACACTATGTAACACAAATTTTGTTCCTGGATAGCCTGTGTTATTTCTTAATTGCTTATGTTGTAAAAGTATAGAAAATGGTCATTAATCCCTTCAAACTTTGTAAAACTTGGAACAGAACAGTTTATTTTACCTCATTTTTAATTATTTATTTATACTGCAGTGGTTTGTAATGGCCTTACTGGTGACTCAAATTGAATTTAAGTAAACGACTGAGGCCAAGCATGCGTTAGTTAAACCAGTTAAACTTCACGTTACATAAATCTCCCTCTTCAGTGAGTCTTCTAAAAACGAATTATTGCTACCCTAGGGAAAGCTTGGCAAGTGAATGGCTGTTTGAGATGGGAGGAAAGCCCATGGTAACGGGAGATTGACACTGCTAATCACTTCAGTTGGAGGGGAGGATGCAGTGTGACTCAAGGGAAGGCTTGAGCAAAGGCCTCCCGGTCTATGGGAGAGGCAGTCTGGCAAGGAGACCACCACAGGCGCACAGAAACAAGAGACTCCTGTCCCAAGGGTGACAGAAGCTGTAACACAAGCTCATTTGTAATTAGTATACAGCCAATCAGTATACGTCACGTAGCGTGGACTGTGGGCATCTGTGTTAATTGTCTATCTTCGGGACCATTAGCTGAGAACTTGTACTTAGCCTCATTAGCTCTAATAAGATTCATGTTGTTGGAAAGATGAAATGCTGGTTAGCCCACGTGGTTAACCTTCATCAGGAAAGTTTTGTACTGATTTTAGTCATCCCATCTTATTGAAGTTAATGGAAAAAAATATAAGGAACCCTACGGTACACTCATTTTTTTAGTTACTAAAATAAAACAAATTTTTTTTAAAGTACAGTATGCTTCCCTAAATTAATTTTATTAATTTAGAGTACAATAGAAATGTTTTTTTCTGCAAATTGATTGTGATCTTGGCCTCAATAAGCTTTAAAGCTTAAAAAAGCGTTATATAAAACATAGCAATATAAGATAAAATACACTGCTCAAAAAAATTTAAGGGAACACTTAAATCACACATCAAATCTCGATGAGCGAAATATTCAAGTGGAAAATCTCTACTGAGTAGTATTGTGTAATTTACTGAGAACAAAATGATGTGACAATGGTCAACGGAAACAAAAATCACCAACCCACTGAGGGCTGGATTCAAAATCACACCAAAAATCAAAGTAAAAAATTGAAATCACAGCCTGATCCAACTTGCATGAATTTCATCATGGCGACTCATAACATGACTCAGTAAGCCCCTACGTGCTTGTTTGCACCTCCTAATAACGTCTGGGCATTTTCCTGATGAGACGGCAGATGGTGTCCCGGGGGGATCTCCTCCCAGACCTGGATCAGGGCATCAATGAGCTCCAGAACAGTCTGTGGCGCTACTTGCCCGTGTGGGATGCACCAATACATAACTTCCCAGAGGTTCTCAATTGGATTCAGGTTTGGGGAACGTGCAGGCCAGTCAATGGTATCAATGCTTTTGGCATCCAGGAACTGCCTACATACCCTGGGCATATGAAGCCAGGCATTGACTTGTACCAGGAGGAACCCATGGCCCACTGCACCAGTGTAAGGTCTGACAATGGCTCTGAGGATTTCATCCCAGTACCTAACAGCAGTCAGGGTACCGTTGCCTAGCACATGGAGGTCTGTGTGACCCTCCAAGGATATCCCTCCCCAGACCTTCACTGACCCACCACTAAATCAGTCATGCTAGATGATGTTTGCAGGCTGCATAACGTTCGCCATGGCATCTCTAGACTCTTTCACGTCTGTCACATGTGCTCAGTGTGAACTTGTTCTCATCTGTGAAGAGAACGGGGCACTAATGGCAGAGCTGCCAACTGTGATATTCTTTGGTGAATGCCAACTGAGCTGCACGGTGATGAGCTGTAAGCACAGGTCCCACTACTGGACATTGGACCCTCAAGCCACCCTCATGGAGTCTGTTTCTGTGAGTTTGGTCAGAAACATGCACACCAGTAGCCAGCTGGAGGTCATTTTTTCAGGCTCTGGCAGCGCTCCTCCTGTTCCTCCTTGCACAAAGGAGCAGATACCGGTCCTGCTGCTGGGCTGATGCCCTTCTACGGCCCTGTCCAGCTCTCTTCATGTAACGGCCCATCTCCTGGTATCTCCTCCATGCTCTTGAGACTGTGCTGGGAGACACAGCAAACCTTCTTGTGACAGCATGTATGGATGTGCCATCCTGGAGGAGCTGGACTACCTGTGCAACCTGAATGGACTGCAGGTACTGCCTCAGGCTACCAGTACTGATAAGGACAGTAGCAAAATGGAAAACTTGAGAAGAATCAGTCAGGAAGGATGAGAAGAGCGCAATTTCTGTGGCCACCACCTGCAAAACCATTCCCTTTTTGGGGGTTGTCTTGCTGTTGCCTCTCTAGTGCTCCTGTTGTCACTTTCATTTGTACCAAAGCTGGTGAAGTTGATTCACAATCGCTTATGCTTCCGAATGGGACAGATGGATATCCCTGGAGTTTAATTGACTTGGTGTTACACTGTGATGATTAAGTGTTCCTTTAATTTTTTTGAGCTGTGTACAAAGCAGAAAGTACATCAACTCAATCAACTTAACATTGATTTTAAAAGTTTTTGTTTGCTCTTACATGTATTTGTATTCTTTTTGTCCAGTACCATGATCTGTTTTCCTTTTGATATTTTTAATCATAGCATAAAGACTTCAAAGACGTAAAAATAGTCAAAAAACAGATTTAGGGACAACTAGGAAACTTGCAATTAAGAACTTTGTTTTTTTTTGTTTTTTTTAAATCAGTGATTAAAGTTACTTTGTCCTGTTCAACAAATCTTGTTTGCTGAACTGTAAAATTAAATTGCCTGGCGTTCTCAGATAGGAAAATTATTTTGTTTTTAAAATTTAAAAATGCTAACAGTTTTGACTAAACTGTTATACATTTGCACATTTTGTGAGTCTAATATTGTTCTTTTAAGAGTGTTAAAAAACCAAAGTAATTCAATATCACTGCATTCTAAAGTAGAGGGCCAGCAAACCGGTTACTTTAGTCTCGCGTTTCCTTCATCCAAATGTTCTTTATTCTGCAAAATGGATTTTGCTTTGCTGAATGTATGTATTGATATTTAGAACCATTCTGGTCCTTTAATATCTTAGTCTTATGATATATAGAGGTAAGTAGTCCACCAACACAGTCGCACTAGAGAGTTAAAAATCCCACAGTGCTGAGGGTAATACATGTAATATGTCTTTCAATGTTTAGTGTCGCTATGGTGACATTTAATTTGATCTGATGTGTCCAAAAGGGTTCCCATCCTTTTGATTGATCCCCTGCCATTCTAAATATGAGGAGGATGTAGTTGGTGCACATGTACAGTAGTTCCCAGAGCTTACACCCAGGAAGTGTAAGAATGTAACACTAGAGCCTTGTAGTATGGTGCTACAGTTCAATGTTAATAAATGACTAATTTTTTCCCCACGTTCTCGAAGTCTGTGTGCATTGCCAAGGTGCAACCCGTCTGGGGCCTCCGCACTCATGACTGCCCCCCAGCTCTCACTGCTCCTGATTCATACCTCTCGGGGTTGACCCAGGGCACGCTGCAGGGATTATATCTCACAGCTTACTTGGAAAAATCCAGGGATTCCCCCCAGAGTGAACTAGAGTCCCTTGCCATGGAAAGAGACGTCCGGTCAGACCTCCCCGGCATGCTGCCACTGCAACCCGTGCTATAAGAAGAGATGGGAAGATGATGATGATGATGATGATGATGACGATGACGACGATGGTTTTTTAAATCAGAAAAATGTCACTGTACCTTGAACACGTCTAGGGCAGATGCTAAGAGCAAACCGTTGGTGTTTGAAAATGGGTGCTGATCTGATTGCTACTGAGGTGTTAGAAAGAAAAAGCTGGTTGGCTTTGGATTAGCTATTGTCTTCTGTCTATGTGTACTTGGTCACTTATAATGTTGCAGTAACCCTTAGCTTGACCCAAGAAAATTGTGCAGTTTACTGCATTGTTGGAGACTGTCCTGCTGGAACATTAAATGGTTCGGTAGAATTGGGACTGCACTCAATTGATGACTTCTCCAAAGTGAATGAAACCCCATGTTTGGACTTCACTCTTCCATGACCTCAAAGTCCTTGAGCAGCACTCATGGCACTGTGCATTTTCAGTAACACCTTTTCACCAGTTTGCTTTGGGAGGCCTTATACCAAGCCCTCAAAGGATGATATTTTTAGACTTTTTCTGGTAATGCTATTGAAAACCATACAGGATGTCTACTTGCATTGAGAATCAAGTCAAGTAGCTTTTGATTGTCATTTCAACCACATACAGTTAGTACAGTACATAGTGAAACGAAACAACGTTCCTCCAGGACCGCGGTGCTACACAGAGCACAGGACTACAAAACACGACACATAACAACATAAAGTGCATTTGTACAAACATTGCAAACAGTGCAAGGCAAGACAGCGGTTCAGACGATGACAGTGCAGTGCCGACCAGTGCACAGTTGTGATATATACAAAAGGATCATTTACAATTGATATTTACAATGCAAAAAGTAGCAGGTTTTGCAAAGATGTGACTATGTAATTAGTTAATAAAGAGCAGATGTGTGTGTAAAGATGAGCACGGAATCCCACCCCCCAAAATCCTGAAGGATCTACCAGGGATGGTAGTAGGTCTTTATTATCTAGTCTGGGGCTCAGCACATACCATCGTAGAGCTTATCTTCAGGCTATTTAGATGTTGAATGTTCCAGAGGCCTTGTGCTGCCTACATCATCATTTCTTAGGCCACGCTGGAGCCTGCGGGGCTGCAGTTTAGGACCGCGCTGCCTAGAGAACCAAAACGAGCCAGGCGCCATTCTGACAGGGTGCCTTAATGCTTTTTCTGGTGCAGTCTGAAGTTCCGCACAACAGACACCCGTTCAAACACATGAATCAGACTCGTACACAAGAATTACTCTTAATCATTTTGTTCTCTGGCTATTTAATGACCCCTAAACACCACTCACTATTGTCGTCATATGCAATTAAATATTCTTTTCCTTGAATTTTTAGTGCATTAAACAGTCATGATGGTTTGTCGTTGCATCTCCTCGTAAGTAATCAGAAATGTGAGCATTACACAGCGGGGCAGAAGATCCATTACTGAAACTCCTTGGCTTTATTTTCCACAGCTTCAGCATTAGTTTGCTAACCTACTTCAGGACTCCCTGTGCCTTTTATCAGGTCATACAAGCAGCAACACTTCCATCTCAGCGTGCTATTAATGCTTTTATTATTTACCATGTTGAGATTTTGGCCTATTTTCCCCCAAAGTTAACCAAGTCACTCATGAAGCAGTCACCTGCTACTGAAGTCTAACTATTGAGAGGTGAGATTTAATTTCGCAAGCATTGATTAAATGCACAAACACAGCATTATTATGTTTACAGCCTGCGCTTTCCTCCTTCGTAGTGTGCATTCAGTCTTGTAGGGCATCAAGGGCTACTATGGACTTTTTTAAAAGTGACTTTAGATCAACGGAAGCAGAGAAAAGTGATATCACTGTCAGCATTTTCAGTGTCAGTAAAAACTTGCTTACTTCTAGTTATTATTTCCCAAAAGAATTTGTCAGACTTCTGTCTTTGATCCTACAACAGCAACTGCAATATTCATATTTAAATGGCATATTATATACAAGCTTATTCATGGGGCTCTGTAATTTTCATGCTATATGTGTAATTATTGCCATATTGTGTTTTCGACGTAAAGGTACAGCTATCGTTATTTGTGTTGAATGTTATTCTTTTTTTTCTCTCTGTTCAAACGCAGAAGTTTTTTTTAAAAAAAAAAATGCTGTCTCATCATGAGCACTTGCACGCATGTCTCGCATGCACCTTGTAACACAGGTTCATGTTACAGGGAAGGGACTCTATAATGATGAGGCTCCCACATGTCCTATTTCATAATAAAAATAGTTAAGATTATTCTTTTGTACAGTGAAACGTTGTAAATAAAAAGCATGATCTAGTCAATGTGCTCACCAGTCATTTGTGTTCCTGACAGGATGGAATGGGCAGTCTGCGAGTAAACAAACAGGGACTGCGACTGGAAGGCGTGTCGGAATTCCTCCTTCCGCTCTACGTTAAAGAGATCCAATCCAGAAAAGTAAGTATATTCTCATCTTTACTGTGTACATCTGTAATTGTTTTTTAGTGAACAAAAAGATCACAAGCTGGACGGTCCACTGTACAGTTTTAAAGACTAAATGAAAGTGTGAAGCTATCAGTGTTAACATGTGAGGGGAGCCTGACCTCCCACTACAAGATCATTGAAACATGAATTTTTGACTTTTATTGTTTGCTAGTGGTGGAGGCTCATGGAGGTGGAGAAAGAGCACATTTTTTCAATACCTGATGCAGTTTTACAGTTTTAAGTCTGTTCCTTCCATCTGTCAATCTTGCACCTGCTTATCCAGTACTTGGGCATTGAAGCAGCATAGGTTTCAAATCTTGAGTGCATTTTGGCCAAGATTCCTGTCCATGCTAAGTCCTCAGGCTGCTGTTCAGTAGCTTTGTTCTATACTGGGTTAGCATCTAAAATATCACCAGCATATTCCAGCACAATATAATGCAAACACGTTTCTGTACATTATTAGGCATCTTTGGCTTTAAGTTTCCTGAAGAGCTTTGACATGTAGGCTTCAGGGCAAACATGTTGTTGATCCTCATTAGGACATCAGCTGAGAATGGGGTGGGGCTGGGGGGTGTGGGGGGGGGGCAGAGCACTTTTTGTGAGATACCATGTGGGGCTGTTTATGGGTCAGTTCCCATGAGTTTAGTATGGCTCTGGTAATCCAGATTCGTTAAGGTCATTGACTCTGAAGGTGTCTGCTTAGAGCCCTGGAGAATGTCCTGACCTATTATTCATAAGTAACCAAGATACTTAGTCTGGATTCTTCCTGTGGAATATCCCACTGAATGTATGCTTTTAAAAGTTTAAGCAAAGCTACACCATTAAAATTTGGAGTGGCATTGCTAAAATATTTCATTATTAACAGTGTGATTTCTTTATTTTGTACTTGAGATGGATAATCATTATGTTTAAAATATTCTATTTTTATAAGAGGTTGATTGATATTTGTTTTGATAGTTGTGCATTAAAATATTGATGGTGAAGGCTGTCTCAAGGCTGTGCAGAATGGCTGATGTTGCTTTAGTTGAAGCATTCAAGCCTTGTCATGATGCTGAGGGCTCCACTGGCGGCTGAGTCCACCTGGAAGTGTTGAGCATACCAACAAACAAGAATATGTCACGCACATGAGAAAGATGGGTCGCCACTTAGCTTAGCTGAAACCATAACTGCCTTTGAATTGAACTTCTTGCAAACTGTACCCAAACTAAGGGCTGTGACTGCCATTGAATTTTGGCTTACTATTTACTCTGACACGAATAATGATAGATTTACCAAACAGGATAAGCACAAATGAACAGGTGGCAAAAAGCAGAGATACACAACATCCTAGTGAAACTATTTTAGGTCTTATTTCCTACACTTTGCTGTCCAATTTTTCGGCATGGAACAGTAACATGGTGACCCCGTCTGATAAGTCATCTCCAGAGTGTCAGGCTTACAGAACAGTCACTTTGAAGGGATATACAGTATATAATATATATCTTTACCCAGCATGGCCAGCAAGGGGAATCACAGCTGGATATCATGCTGCCACTTTAGAGGATCCGATATCCAATGTTTCCAACATTTTATCCCTTGTCCACCATCTTTCTGGTACCGGCTGGCACCCTGGGTACTGGGGGCCATAGTTTTGGAAATGAAGTCTCTGCCTGGGAGTTCCTATTGCTAGTCAAATATTCAAACCCTCACTCTGAATGCTAATTTTTGAAGCAGCACAATTTCCACACTTCTACCATCGTTTGTCCCAATCATACTTCAATGCTCGGGGGTTAAACACTCTCTATGTCCAGATGTCATCATGGACTTGAGGTGGATGATGATGTAGGCCTGTTTGTGCCAAGTTACTTAGCTTGCATCTGTGACTAATTTGCCACTTTACCTGATATTTCGAAATCTATTTGAGGGAACCTGCTTAATTGAAATATTTAATCCTGTTTCAATCCAAAATGTGCTAGGACGAGTGAAAATTTGTAAATCTTTCAAACAAAGTGTTTTTTATCTTTTTATAGTGCCTCGCTTGATGTATGGCTGTGATAAGGTCCAAGAAGAGGTGGGGAAAATGTGTGGAAGGTGCTGAAAAATGACATCGGTTTGCCGTATAGGTTTATGAAACTCCTTAGATGAACAATTCTTGTTTAAAATCAGTGGGAAGGTGGGATATGTAGTTTTGAAGCTTAAGTACATGTTGAGTTTTTGTGGGAATGAATATGAAAAATGAAACCCACAAACAAAAAAGAAAACAATGTTTATGGAACCAAAGGATTAATAGAATTAATCATATTGTTGGCTTATCATTGACTATGCAGCTGTGTGGAAAGGACAACATCCAGTCATGACAAGAATAAATTGAGCAGTGGAGGCATGAACCAGGTAGTGTTGACTAAACAGCTCTGCTAATAACTCTTTTATCCAAATCAGCTTACAGTTTCACCCTTTAACACAGCTGGGTGCTAATTGCCTCTCTTTAGAGTATAACAGCAAATCCCTTCTGTGACTTGATTTGGTGGCCCCAGATTACGAGTCATCTTTAATAGACGTGCTACCTGCTGGCCATTTGACATGGATCATCTTTTTCCTTGTTTATCGAACCTTTATCCTATGAACTCAGGTCCCTTGTGCCTTGATATGTTATATTACTCCTGGATGGTTTTAGTCCTTCACTGCTGTGATCAAAATGGAATCATTTTTCTGATGAGAAAGAGCAGGATGTAAATCCACTGGTTGCTGGCATGATATTTATGGTCTTGTTGTTGAGATGCATCACAGATTAGTGATGGTATAAATGAGGCTTCAAAGCCTATAGTGGGTCGGCGTATCCCAAATGACTCATCAATACCGGTGATAGCCGTTTGAGATACTCCCACCCACCATGGGTTTTGAAGTGTGATTTTGCGCAGGATTGATTGGTCAGTTTCGGATACTCCCACCCACCACGGGTTTTGAAGTGTGATTTTGCGCAGGATTGATTGGTCAGTTTCGGATACTCCCACCCACCACGGGTTTTGGAAGCCTCCTTTGTCCCATCACTGTCAGAGTTCCTGCAGAGATTGGCTCTCCCACGTGGTACTGTGTGTCTATATCACCTGTTGACACGGGTGTGTGTGAGACATGTTCACTGGCATGTAACTGCAAGAATTGTAGTGTTTATTTTGCCTGTGTATTTTTGTGTAAATTAGGACTCTGTTCACAGCCATAGTACATACACGGGTGCTCAAAACAAGGCAAAAATGACTGAAGTGAGGTGTAATTGGTAAGAGAACCAATCATGGTGCTGTTTAAATGATGTTCCAAGCATTTTTGCCCGACACAAGTGTTCATAATTGCCCCATTTGGGATTTAGAAGAAGGCAGCAGATCCCTTTGGACTAGTAAGGGAGAGGTGAGTACAGCATCTCTGGAATGCTGTTTGTCTTAATAATAGACTTTGTCTACCTTCTCCTTTTTTGGCCTCCTCTTTAAATGACAAATATCGTGTGACGTTAGCCTCATTTCCCCACGAACTAAAATTTATTGCTAGGTGATAAATAGTTCGCAACAAAGAGACCTCACACAGTTAAGTTAAATTGCCTGGAGTCCCAGCCCGTGAAAGAACAGCTCGCCCTGCAGGTGTTGATTGGCATTTGTGGCGTAATAAACGGAAACCAGGCTGACAAAAAGAGAATCCCCTCTGACTGTGGGTGGATGAGCCATTAGCACCTTACTAATTATAGGTGTAACCAAGTCCTCTTCATTTCATCATCTTCTCAACAATCTGGGTTTACTATTAAGGAGTAAGAAGATAAAATCCGTGCCTTTTCAAACAACCCTTACTGACATGTCCCGTGCCTCATATGTAGGGGTCGCTTATCCTGCCATATTTGTGCTTGTATAAGTGAAATAATCTTTTCTGTAGCTGACAGAGTGAGTAACGTGGTGGCCTCATACATCCAGGATTGGGGGTTTTGATTCCCATGCCCACTTATTGTGCAAAGTTAGCACTTTCTCCATGCATTTCAGTGTATCCCAATCTAAAGATACATGCAGTCAGGTGAACTTGTGCCGCAGATTTATCCATAGTGTTAGATTGTGTCACCTGTGTGTGAGTGTTTGTCATGTAATAGCCAGACATCCATCTAGTGTTTTCTGTGCCGTCTGTCCTGTACTGAGTAAGCTGTCGTGAACTTGGATGGAAGCACTGCATTAACACTGTCTGTTATTCAGCGCGTTGAAAATTCTGGAGTGAATGCCTCAGGTAACTGAAAAGCCAAAGTCATAAGAAGTGAGAAGCTGTGAACATCTTTGATAGCTTCTCGTAAATAACACAATCCTGCTTTTATGACATTGTGTATTAAGAGACATTTCACTCGAGTCTGAGTACCCAAGGAGCACACTTAAAATCATTCTGAAAAAATTCACTCAGCCGATTCAGAACTTCACTCTTTGCTCTCTAACAAGTGACTTCCAGGTGACCTCTGACTGATTTGGTCTTAAGGGTAATGCTTCACCTTGTAGCTAATTAATTCAGCACCATTTATTCATTCCTAATTAAAGCTACGGATGAGATTTTGCTGGCCTTTAATGGCACCTGTTTTTAGCTTGTTCCGCGCTCCTTAATGACCTCTACATTTCTCATGCGTGTCCTCACTTGAGGCTGTAGTGATATCAGCGTTCCTCTAAGGCTAAGTGCAGAGTGTAGGAGTTATGATTCCTTGTGCCCCACCCTTTCCTGCCTTTTCATGTCACTGACCTGGAAAATGTGACACAGGCCACAGGGAGGGGCCGGTGTGAGGTTGCCCTAGAAAGAACACGGGAAAGAAAAAGATGACCAAATGTGACTAAAACAGGTTTTAATTTATCGACGCAACCTGAACAGGAGGTTGAAACTTAAGGAGGTGGTTCATGGTTGTTGGTGTCCTCCACAATTTGCCCAAGCCAGGTTCACGCTTTTCTTCAAAATGTCCGCAACCTCCAAGACCCTGTTGTCCCCCTGACTGTTACAGGATTTTTCTTATTTGTATCTATTGTTCTGATTTGTATTAATTCATTTGTCCTGCCCGGTGCTGGCCTGAGGAGGATGGGCTTCCCCCTTGAGTCTGGTTCCTATCAAGGTTTCTTCCTCCTGAGGGAGTTTTTCCTTGGCACTGTCGCCTTTGGCTTACTCTCTAGGGACGTCGGGCCCGGGACTACGTAAAGGGCTTTGTGACAGTGCTTCTTGTTAAAGGCGATATATAAATAAAATTGAATTGAATTGAACTCAAAATAATAGTTAAACCCAAATGCTAATATTGGTCAGGTTGTTCCATGTGTAGCCACAGCTCAGTGCACTGGTGTACAGCTTTTCTTAAAGAGCCAGGTTGGTAAGGTAATGGAGTATAAACGTGTCTCCTCTGAAAGCCTGGCTAACGCTTTAACTACAGGAGCTAGGCTTCTGTACAAGGTACTGTTTTCTGGGTGACGGTGGTGCTAAATGGAAAGCGGTTCACCCGCTGAACAGTCACTCAGCACCAACACGAACATAGAGAGAGGAGCACACGGGTACACCCACTCTCTTCTCTATTAGCCGTACCTCCACGGTGACCCCGTTCGGATTCCGTTTTAGGTTTCGCTCATGCTTTGGGCAGTGAACTACAAGAGCGATGCTTGTCGGAGGTATTCGTAACAAGGAGCAGAGCATTTCCAAGGTTTCGGAGCGTGACACACGAGAAGGGTAAAACAATGAAACCTCTTGGGTCTGGAATGTGGAGGAGAAGGCACAGTGATGTAAGGCTGAGAGGAATTTCTACACGTACATTTGAGCACATTTTGTGTGGGTAGCTGAATGTTTAGAAAAGCTTGTTTTATCACTGAAGTAATAAAATCAATATTTTATTTATTTATTTTTTTTACACCAGAAAGTAATTCTGGCCGTCAAATGATAATTACTGGCTCTTAGTTAACCAACTACAAAAACAGGCCAGTGGTGACACTCAAGTCTAAATCTCATTTTATCAGGTAAACAAATAAGCAATGTATTTGTATAAAGCTTTAAAATATGTTTATTTCTGATGGGACTATAAGCAGAATACGCGCAATACTTCTGCGTATCTTTTCACCAGCCTTTCGCATTTACAAATACATCCACTACACATGAATAGAAGTCCTAAAGAATTTGGGCATGTCTGAAAATTTTATACTTGTATTAATACATTTGTATGTGTCAATTTTTGCCTTATGTCGTCGGTAGACATATATGAACATGTTGGATTATATGTGGTGTATTTTCTGTGTGTCTACCATAAACGGAGTGTCTGTAAATTCACCGAATCATAAGCTGAATCATTCAAACAGATGGAAAATGTTGGTATGAGAGCAGAACGTGTGTGTGTGTGTGTGAAGTATTTGCGTATTTCTGTTTTTATACTTTTGTGCATGTGGATTGTGTGCCTTATTTCAGAAATGATTGAGTCAGAGCACACATGGACGAGGGATATCCTTTGTATACGGCATTACACAACAAGCTCACATAGGTATGCCAGCAAGTGAAAGCTAAGCAGTAGACTGCTAGTATTACCAAAAGCCTGCTGCACTTTTCAGATAAATATTCAGGCCAAGATGCTGACTTATCAAAGATGATTAATGTTTCCTTCAATGACAGTCTTTTTGATGATTGAGCAGCTTGGGAGTATCTACCCATCTGCTCCCTAAAGGAGAACGTACTGCGAGGAACACAGGGAACAACAGCACATATGGAGAAGGTATCTCCTGTCAGAACGTTTTTACTGACTAGCAAAATGAGGAGCCAAGCAAAAAAACTCCTTCTCATGTTGGATGGAGGAGAATGGGGAGAGAATTTATATAGAAGACCCCAGCTGGAATTTCTGGACCTGAAGAAGAGAAACATCCACATTGTGCTTCAGACCTCAGTGCCAATAGAATGTGAACCAAGAAGGCTGCCCAGTAAAAAGAAATGTGTGTCTGTGCCATATAGTTAAAAACTTCAAGTTTGTAAATGTTCCTGTTGACATTGGTCATGTTTACTTGCATTTGCTGTATATAATGTTTAGTACTGGGCAAAAGTCTTAGGCAGCCAAATTGTTTAAACAATGTTTATGTTGCTAAAAACCTGAGTTGTTTTTTTTTTTTTTTTTTTTTTTTTCTGTCAATGTGTCAGTATTCAAATTTGAAAACATCTCAAGAATTAAAAATTATCATTCAACATACCCATGTATTTTGTGAGCTCAACTATGAGTATACCTTGCTTGACTAATCACTACCTCATCAAATTAAGTAATTTAGTAATGCTGGTGGTGAAATTTACCTGGAATTGCTGGGATGATCTCAGTGAGAGGTTTTGGAACCAAAACTGCTGTTTTAGCCTCGGTAACATTTTGGAGAACAGAGGAAATATTTTTTTTTTGTATTATTGTATTACTACTACTGCCCACATAAAAAATGCTCTTAGACAGGTAATTTCCCTGCCTAAGCCTTTTCCACTGTACTGTATACTGTAGATTTACAGTACAGTGAAAATGGCTTAGGCAGGTAAAGAAAACAGCCTTAGACAGACCTGTATATATTCACATCATTTGTTATGGTGAATAACTCAGCCTGATGAGATTGCATATTCATCAACTGAAAATTGGAAATATTGTGACTAACCATATTAAAAATGTTTTAGAAATTTTAAATAAAGTGATCAACAATCTACCCCTTTTGATAGGAACAGTTTCTTTTTTTAAGAATAAATGTTCTGTTGGAAACACGGCAAAGAAGTTTGAAAAGGAAATGTACTCAAATTGACATTTTAAAGATCCTTTGTAGCTGCAGGTTTGCATAAGTGAGTCAATCCCCACTGCGAGACCAGCTAAGAGGCTTAAATGCTTTGAAGGTGGCCAGTTCAACTAAAGAGTGAGGGCTGGCTTCACTCAGGCACAGAAGTCATCACGCTCTGTTGAAGGATCTGCAGACCAGTTCTGACTGTGCTTCAGACTTTAGTGCTTATAACGCATTGGCATTCGTCTTTTTGTTTCACATTATGCTTACAACACGTGAGAGTTAGTATGATTGCTTTTGTGTGACAGTTTTTATGTACTGTCATGTACAGTGTTGTCTCTTCTGTGAAGGAAAACTCTTCATTCACACCAGGAAATGTCTCAGAACCCCTTTTTTTACTTCAGGTGGACAAATAAATGAGACTGCATAGCAGTATATTAATATCAAGGACTTAAAGCAGAATATTAAGGACTTTAGGCCATGCCTTCAGAACAGCTTCATTCATTCCTGGAAGTGACAGCAGTTTACATCATGGTGTTGTTTTAACAATCTAGAGTTCAATGGCCAGAAAACTGTTGAGATGCTTCTTCAGGTGAAACTCCCCACCCTGAGTCCCACCCATAACCATACAGGAGCCGTCTGTCACCTCTACCGAATCCTTCAAATCTCTCAAGACCTCAAATGGCAGCTCAACACCACCTACATTGCAAAGGGAGACCAGCGGAGGATTTACTTCCTGTGGCAGTTAAAATACACCATCTCTCACAGTCTACGACGGTCCAGTTTTACACTGCAATCATTGAGTCCATCCTCACCTGCTCCATTACTGTCTGGTTTGGATTGGTCATGGGAAGAGACAAGGTCAGGCTGCAGCGCATCATCCACTCAGCAGAGAAAATATTCAG
>JAACJT020000013.1:9835224-9865886 GCA_009936485.2 Gymnarchus niloticus | reverse complement strand
TGAACAGACATTGAGTTGACCCTCACCTGCGATGAACCACTGATATACAGTACTTCCTCTATACAAATATATTTTGCACTCTCGGATACTCTGCACACATACACAAACTCTTGTGTATATATATTGTATATATATATATATAAGTATTGCACTCTTGCACATAGATTTGACATTGCTGCTACTTAATTTGTACTACATATAAGAGCCCTTTAAATTATATAGTTTATATAACTCATATAGTTTATATTATAACTACGTACATACAGTACATATATAATCACATACAGGTATATAATTATATCCTTATTATTATCATTATTATTATATTACCTAATACTTAATTTCCTTATACTTAATAATCTAGTTTTAATTTTTCTGTATATACTTTTTGCTAAATGTTAAGTGTTCTTTTGTAATGTCTTTCTGTATCGTCTTTGTAAAAGCACCACAAAGGAAAATTCCTTATATGGATACATAATTGGCTAATAGAAAGGATTCTGATTCTGATTGTGAATGGTGTTATACAGTCATACAATATACGTATTTTTCTAGTAAAACAAAACATCCAGTTGTTTGAAAGATGGTAAAGGTGGAAATATACTTCAACTTCTTTCATTCCGAACTCCCCAGTAAACTTTAACAATGTTTGTGATTAGATTGGCCATGGAAGACCCTAGACTTCATCCTGGTCTTCATGAAACCGCTGTTGAATGTCTCTCAGTGTGATCGAGGTGGTTATCATCTTGGAATATGGGGCCATCATGAGAGAACAGTGTTGGCACTGCAGGGTATGCCTCTTTCTCTGAAACAGCCACATATTGTTTGGCAGTTTTGTGACCATACTGAGCAATCATCAGACCTAATGACGCCATTGAGATGGTTGGCCATACTATTACAAGTTCCCCGCTATATTTTGGCTTGAAGACATTCTTTGGCTTTCTCCAAACGAAAACCTCATCAGACCATATTAAGTTTTTCCTCTGTTCTGTTCAGGGGTCAAGGTCATGTGCTTCTTACCGCAGGTTTCATGTCTTTCTGCATTGACCTTGCCTGTGAAGCTCACGACAGTTTCGGCTGAGACTGATTCACAGAGGTACTGTTTCATTTCTGTGGTAATAGTCAAAGCTTTGCTTGTATGGTGTCTAGCAACTCTGCTGCGAAGTGGTCATCTGTTCCTGTAAGGCAGCTTCTCCTAGTGACAACTGCTCTGCTTTGCTGATGTGCTTTGTTAATTTTGCAGTTTTTTGTGATAAACACCTCCAGTTTAGGGTAACTAGGCCTTTCAGTAACTCAATTAGTAGCTTCACATTTCCTTGAAAAAAATACATATTAACATGCTAATTGGCAATCCTTTTTTATAGCTGATACTTAGTGTTAATTGGCATTCAACCTAATGCGACTGTTACAGTATAGCTGTCTGTGATTTTCATTTGGTTACTTCAAAGTTAATTTTATTTTCTTGTGGGTTTTCCGGTTTCTAGACCCCCCCCATACTTGATAAGTGAGCCCTTGAATAGTACTGTTTTTACACCTTTAATCAAAGGACACAGAATAACATTTTTGCTTGGAATGTTTATGGGATTCCATATTTGTTTTCAGCCAACGTGGGTGTACAGTGGAATTTCACTACACTCTAAAAACACCACTTGTCATTCTAAAACCATCCAGCAGTTGTATTTAGAAACTGCTATTTCAAGTGAGATTCAGAGTTAAACTAAATATAATTTGCTGCCTCTGAAGCGTCCATGGTAGCTGCTTTAACTTGATAATTGTTTTTCACACTTTCTAGCATTTTGGATTAACAAACTGGCAGGCTGGTAGTTTGTGAACGCTCAAAAGTTAAACGGTTTTAGTTTCTAAACATGAGTTCAAGTGAGGGGCTAGATTTTAGTCAAGCATTCTTTCTTTTAATTACAGTTGGAAATAAAACATTGGAACATTTAACAAGGTGTCGAGGGAAAGAATTAATCAGAAGTTTCCGGCATTCAAAATCACAAGTGGTGCATATTTTAAACGTCATCTGAGAAATCTGGCTGCAAAAATAGAACAAATCAGGTGTGATTTATTGAACTAATATTAGCTCATAAAGATTTTGCTTGGTTTAATAAATGCTGAAGTGGTAACTGGAGATAATGAACAGCCTCTGTGTGTAGCTGTCCAGTTGCACATTGCAAACGGTGCACTGTTAATGGGGAAATGAGGTCTTGTGATGCCTTTATTTTCTTCAAAATAACCGCACACGCACCTAAAGCATCAGAACCATGGTGCTGAGGCACTGAACACAATGTGTTCTGTTTTAGCAGCTCTGTGTACGTGATTAAGTGTGCACAAAATCCAGCAATTTTGCTTTTTACAGATCACACAAATAAGTGTGGAGGGTGAGGATGTTCTGGGGAGGGCTCAAGTCTCGGGACCAATTAATTCCTCACCCGTAAGAACCTTACAGTGAATCGATGTTTAACTATTTTTGGTTAGTCGGAATTCACCTTTAATTGCTTAGGGTCAGTAAATCATATAAAACAGGCTCTCAGTGTTTCTGATGGAGAGAGATTTGGGTGAATCTTTTCTTTTGTGCTGCTTCGGTGATGGTGACACTCAGCTTTTGATAAAATCCCTGTTTGTCTTTTTATCCCCAACCTGGGTAGATCTGGTCACTGTTCTTATAGAAGCGACTTTGTCCACAACCCACATGTAGTCTTTGGTTTTCCTGAATATTTTACAATTAAGTATATCTTGCATTTGGATCCCAAGGATGAACAGGGATCTTAAACAGTCCATAACACCTTGAAGTCTGGGTTTAATGTCAGCAGAGAGCTATGCTGTGGTTTGATGTTCCACAGATGGACTGTCACCATGTTTGCAGCTAGGCAGCATGCTAAACAGCCTGTGTTGTTTCCACTGTTGTACCTGGACCACTGGCGTGGAAAGTAGTCCATCGGTTTTGTCATTTGGAAAACATTATATAATGGTTTTTATAATGTTTCAGTAAGATGTTTGAGATTAAGGCAGATGTAAGGGGTTTTAATTCTGCCACATTCGCTTGCACATGTTTACCCAAAAATCTATCTATCTATCTATCTATCTATCTATCTATCTGATACTACAGTGAATTGTATGAACTTTTACACATAGGAATATTCATAATTTCAGGGTTATTGGACCCTTGTGTTATTGTTGATTGAGTACAAGTGTATCAAAAATGGAAAAAAAAATTAAAACAGATTCCACATCTTTAGGACTTTCACACTTCTGTTAAGTTTGTTGGATAAATTTATTTAAGCTTTCTTTTTACTTTTTTTAATGGTTGATTTTGAAACATTGTACTTAATAATATGCACACCAAGAAAAAGCAGTGTATATTAAAAGATGAATTGTTTCTTGCGTAAAGTTTAAGTTAAAAAGTGGAAACATTGCAGAGGAATATATTTGATTTAATCCCCAGGGTTACGGACTTGTAAGCTATGGTTTAGAATCAAGTCTCTTCTAAGGGGCTATTGAAAAGAGTAAAATTTTAGAATCAAGCCTAGGGTTCAGGCCTTACAGCTTTCAGGTGACTGGATTTGAGCCCCAGGGTTCATGGCTAGTGCACTGAATGTTTGGAATCAAGACCAAATATTTGAGGCTAACAACTTTTCTCTGTTTGGAATCAATACCCAATGTTTGAGGCTAACAACTTCCCTGTGTTTGTAATCTATCCCCAATGTTTGAGGCTAACAACTTCTCTGTGCTTGGAATCAAGCCCCCGAGGTTCAAGGCTAACAGTTTCTGTGTTTTTGGAAAAAAGCTCCAGGGTTCATAGCTAATGCCCTCTGTGTGTTTGGATTTAAGCCTGAGGGTTCATGATTAACAGGCCACTTGAAATGAGGAAACCACAAGTTCCCATTTTATAGTCCATATAAAAGAGGTCCATCGACATTTTTCGATGACATCGGGATATGCGAGAGCATTATGAGCATGTGCCGTGAGAGATATTAAGGAGGTAGCCATAAATTCAAAGATTCAACCTTTAAATGACAACTCACCATCAAAAGCTCTGACATCTCACAAGCTACATTTTTGAAAACAGCAGCATGCATATGGCATGGTATTCAAGACAGCATTTAGGTGATTGAAGGCTTTCCTTGAGGCTTCACACAAAAAGTAGGCTGATTATCTGTCTTGCATCATAATGACCCTTCAGGACCCTATTGTGAGATGAAAAGAAGATTGTATTTTAATGACATTCTTGCCAACACAATGACTGGCAGAAAAAAAACATAGGTCACATGGTAAAGAAACAGCATGCCAAGTGAAATAGATCTTTTCTCATTTGTAGCTGTGTCTGCGTCTTTATTAAGAACAATGAAGGAAGAGAAAAAGAAGCTGGCAGAATTAATGCTTGTGGTCAGTAATCATAAGTTGAGTTGAAAGTTGGTTTTCCAAAATAATGACAAAATCATCCATCTGTCCTCTGATTGTCCAGTACATGATCATGGGGGCTGGAAACTGCACCGACTGTGAGGGAGTGTATATGGTGGATAGGATTGTAGTCTATAACAGGGCAATAACAGCAAACCAAAGAATGGAAATCTACAGAAAGTGGTTATGTGAGCACTCTACATTTTTTTTTAGCCTATAACACCATCCAGATCTCTTAATGCAGTTGAGCTTTGACTTGAAAAAAGCAGTTTCACAAACGTCATCTTTGTCTTCATCACTCCAATTTTCATGGTAAGGACCATGGTTACAGCTGGCCAAATAGCAAAGTCCATAACTTTCTTACTAAGGTCATATGTTGTAGACCAGATCCGGGCATTATAAGGCCAACAGGCCAGATCCAGCTCTCATGCTGGTTCTGATTAGCCCACGTGAAGTTCAAGACAAATCCCACCATTTTAGAGATCACGTAGCGCTGTACGATTAATTGTTTTTGAATCTCAATCTCGTTTCTGATCCCTATATGATCTAATTTTTACAGGACAACAATTCTGCTGTTTTTGCATTAGCATAGACATCTGTTGCATCAAATCAAATGCTAATTTTTTCCCCCTAAAGACATTTTTGCATGGCTAAATGAAGTAACCTGAACCATGCCGCACTGCACTGCTAGCAGACTAGGCTGAAAGCAAGAATACCCACCCTCAATCATAAAAGTAATAAGGAAATATATAGTTCAAGAATCTTGTGAGAATTAAAATCATGATCTCAATTCTGCGTGAAAAGAATTATGATTTGATTTTCACCCAGAATTATGTATTTGGGGCAAATTTTCTAAATTCTCATTTAAATGAAACACTTGCATTGTTGCTTCTCTCAGTGATGATCATTTCTCAGCTGTGCTACACATAGAAACATCAGGAATTACATGGGGCTTTAATGGACTAGTTCAAGCTCATCAGAGGTTTGATTCCTCCCACTGAGCAAGAGGGAAAATATCCATTGATTTATATTTTGTGTCACAGATTTAACATTACAGTAGTCATGCATATATGATAGATATACAAACAGAAATGGTTACAGCATAATGGAATTTGTTTGGCCCTCATCAACAATCTAGGTTTCTCATGTGGCCCTCTGGGAAAGATAATTGCCCACCCCGTCATAGACTCCAGCTTATTCTGATGGAATTCCAGGTGTTCTTAAGACAACCATTAGGTATAGTGTCTCCTGTAATGTGTTCGGGGTCTTCACAGCGGCCAGTGGGGTGTGCTCAGAACTGTTCCCTTGGGAAGCGATCAAGTTCCATCCTTATAAGATGCCCAAACAGCATCAGATGGTTCCTCTTCACCCAAAGGAGTTGCAGCTGTCTTGTAAGGCCTTCGAACTGCTATCACTTGTCTAAGCTCCTAACCCTACTTTGCAAATGGAACCTGGAAAATTGTTTTTTCATGGTTCAGTTTCAAAGGTTTAAATAAACATAATCTGTATTTAAATACAAAAAATACATTTGCACATACAAAAACACTGATATATGTGTGCGTGTGTATATATAAAATCTTATTTTGCCTGTGCTTTCTTAATGTGAAAATGTCATGCATACCAGAAGGAGATATGTCAGGTCTCACAGTTTACCCGTGAGACTCACAGTTTTCAGCTGTAGATGCAACCTCATGTAAACACCCACGTGCCCCCCCACCTTCTCTGTGCTCGCACAAAGTTTCTCATCGCCACCACCCGGGCAGCACTGATTTTATTGTCGACGACCGTCCCCCTGCCCCCAGCTCACACAAATGTAGGTTTTTTTAAGTCTCACTATTTTATACTGGCAGATCTCTTTTGAGTGTGGTGAGGTTGACACGTATGCCGAAACAAGACTTTATGAGATACGTATATTGCCAACGGAGCGCTTCAAACACATTTAATCTCTTCTTTCATCATCATCCCTCATATGGAAAGTAACACACAGTACAAATGTTGGCAGAAGGCTTTGGCTCAAAGTTTCACGACTGATAGCTAAAGTACATCTATGCACCCAGCATTTCAAAGCGTGGGGAACGGCAACCTCAAAATACTGTTTACTCTGACTGAAAATGTTGTCATGTTTTTTGACTTGGGATTTCACTGTTTGTCTGAGTATAGCCTGAGCTGATTATGTGAACAGCTCATTACCACAGCAGTGTGTCAACATTAACCCTTGAATGGTTCCAGGGTTAAAGGGCAGTCGTAAATTGGTACTACGTAGGAGTCTTGATGAAATAGCCTCTGAGTGCAATTTACGTGTTGAGAGTATTGTGGGAACAGCTTCACCTTTGACACATCTATTCCATGTCTTCCTTCTACACTTTGCTGCCATTTTTGCCTCCAAATGAAACTACGACAACATAAAAAGAGGACTGAATGCAGAATGGTACATTTCACTTGCTACAATCCACAGAGTGTTGGCTGAATATGAACTCCGCACAGAATGAATGCAGATTCAGACTGAAATGGGAACTTCTAATTTTTTGTTCAAATGCATGTTCCCAGAATACAAGCGACATCCCTTCACTGATCTGGTACCAGCCTAGCACTGCTCTTCATGAAGCAGAGAACATTTTGAGAACATAGGAGTATTATAATGAGGGTAGGTTTGTACTGACATTAATGTGTTTGTGCCTTTCATTGGACTGGAATCTTACACATGTTGTTCTCCTGTATTGTGCCCTGTGCTGCCTGGTACAGACTCTGGGCTCCTCACAACCCTGTGATGGATGGATGGATGGATGGATGGATGGATGGATGGATTGATTGATTGATTGATTTACTGTTTTCTCTTTTCCTCATTTACCCCTTCAGGACAGTCCTCTGATCATGCAGTCAGACAGAAATGTAACTCTAAATGCCAGGAATCATCTTGGTCTTCTCACAGGACAACTTACAGTGGGTGAGTTCCTTGTTTTATGGAACAGTCTATTTGTGGAGACCGCAGGATGTTCTGCACACCTCGCACGCACTCAACACGCACTCCACGCAGCTGTGTGAACACAAGATTGCAGCTCGTATGATTATGGATGTACCGGATCCCAAGTCAGTTCATTGTGGTGTATGAATTATGTGTGGTCTGCCTGCAGTTTCTGCTGTGCATGTATCATCCTTTGTGTTTGGAAGACAATAAACATTTCTAGCTGGATTTTTATTCAAAAGCAGATGATTAGCTTGCTCAAGCTCTGTTCTCCTTTTGGTGTAACAGCAGCACCTTTCTGGGGGTTAAAAGGCGCCCCGTTGCTCATTACTGCGGTTTCTTAATTACTTGTTGACTGCTTTCTCCTGATCACTCTGTGATGTCCTTTAGCATTTCTACCTGTTCTGGTATAATGTTATCCAATCATAGCATAGAACACCGCAAAATATTCAGAACATGACCAAAGTCCTGTTTCATTTCATTTCACTTCATCTGAAATTTCAGGGTTCCTTCTAACTTGAAAAAATTCCGTATAAAATGGAACCGAATAAACATCAGCGTCAAACTACTCATGGTATTTATGCAGAAAAATGCACTTGCTATAAGAACAGATGTGTGTTGAGCATGAGCACAAACACTGGGACCAGTTAATTAAGGTTCTGGTAGAAGTATACAAGGCAACATATAGAGGGTTTTGGAGCTTAGCCTGACAGCTGCAAAGATAAAGGAGAGAAAAAAAAAAACAACAAAAAGACTTAGTCCATGCAACAATAACACGGGGGCTCAACTTTGGGGAATTGGACATGGGTTGGCTTGGACAGCTCCAGCGGAGTCATCTGTCAGCAGGCATCTCGGAGGTGGATGAGGTCTACTCAGAGGGCGAGCCGTCTAGGGATGCGGACGGCAGGGTCGAATTTCAGGTCGGCTGGCACACAGAAAAAGGCAAAACGAGGTGGCATTAGGCAGCAAGGCAGCTGGGTAAGCTGTCAGTGAGGGGTTTTCCTGGCGTTACATCACTATGGCCTGAAGAGAAGCGTTAGTTATGCGCTTCCTCCTGTCACTGGTCTGGACTGGGCTGTTATCCTCCCCAGAGAGCCTTCTGCTTCAGAGTCCTGAGTAGAAATTAGTGGCTGGCAGTAGCAGAGAATTATGGGTAGAGCTGGCTCGATTGCATGTTTGACTTCAGCCATGACAGCAGTAGACGGGCGTGCTGGTCACGATACTGCTCCCCCAGCATAATTCCTGCTTGAAGAAGTTGTTGGGCCCAGAAGGAGTAAAGCGAGGACAGTCTGTCAGCTTTGGCATGTTCCCACCCAGAATGGTGTTGCACCTGGAATTTGATGTCCTGCCGGGAGAGGAACCAACAGGTGACCTTAGGGTTGTTCATTTGTTAAAGGCATAACCGGGTGAATTTTATCCCTGTGAAGTAATATCAGAGCTCACAGATGGTTTATTTAAATGCTAGGCGTTCCCTCTCTACTGCCGCATATGTGGTTTCAGCTGAGGTGAGCTTCCGGCTCAAGTATCATACTGGGTCTGTCAGACTCCTGCTCACAGGCTCCTGTTGGGGGGCATCTGTCTGGACAATGAATAGGGTTCTCAGGTCCGGATTCAAGTTGACAGCGATTTTCACTGATTGGAAGGCATCCCTGACCTTAGAGCCCCATCTCATACTCTCAGGGGCACCTTTTAGGTGAAGTCACAGAGGGGTGCAGCCAGACTGAAAAACGCACGGGTGAACCATCAATAATACCCCTCCAACCACAGAAAGGCATGTATTTGTGCCTTAGTTATTAGTCAAGTTGTATTCTATATGGCAGAAATCCTCTAGGGTCAGAGCAGCCAGTAGCCTATCCAATGTGCCCAGGCTGTGAGCTATGGGCATTCCCAGGCAGCATTTCTTAGTATAAGCAATGCAGCTGGAAGCCCACAGATATTCTGACACCCTCCAGAGCCTACTGAGGTGCTCTGGCCAACTCTGTGAGTGAATAACACATCATCTAGATATCCTATGTTGTGGCCTTGGGTCGTCGTTCATAAGGTGCCGGCACCTCATGCAGTCCAAAAGGGAATACTGTGTACTGCCAGTGTCCCCTTGGGACTATTAAGAGCATGTTTTGCCTATGGAGCTGGACCTATAGTAACACAAGGTCAGGTCAAGGGTCAATAATATCTGAGCCCAGCCCCTCTGTCTGTTCATTGCCTCCTTGGCATCAGGTAGCTGTTTAACAAGGACACCTCATTCATCCATCTGAAATCATTATAGAACCAGGGTGTGCCAACCATGAGATTTGGGTTGGACCTGGGACTCTGGCTCTCTTCATTAACTCCCATGCCAAAACATTTTCTGGTCCTCTTCTGTATTGCTTCCCTTTTGACCTCCAGGAGATGATAGGGCTATCAGTGCAGCATCGCTCCTGGAGGGGTCCAAATGTCATGATGCATTATGTGGGTCCTGCCTAATGTACATGAGAATACATCTTGGAATTAATCAGTAAGCTATGTTACGTACCTCCTGGGTTTGGCTGGGGTTAACATGGGGAGGAAAAGAAACTTTGGATAGTCTAAACAAATGTGTATGATTTGCTGGTGAGCACAGAGCACCACATAATTACAGTTTGTTATTTCAAGGTGTGGGGATGCTAGACTAAAGTAGTAGTTGCAATCTGAAGACGGAGGCTGAAATGGCAATTAGTACACAGGCTATAAGAATGTTCCATTGTCTAGAGGCCTTGCAACTAAAGGCTTTATCACTGACAGTTGTTTTATGTATATGGGGGATAACATGGAGATCATCATTCTGGAATCTAAGGGAATGATTTGGATTGTAAACAATCAACTTAGGTTAGTATAAGAACTTCAATATCAGTCCTGTATCTGACCTGTATCTGTAGAAAGAAAAAAGAACAGTTATATGTTCATGATTACTACTCAGTACCAATTCTACCTGCCTCATTTTGAGCCCACTGTAGTAGGATTAAAGTGTGGTGTTTACTTCCTAGCACTAGAAAATTACAGTAATCTAGTCTGCTATACTATGACTGGGAGGGGAACAAGCTAAACCGGTGGATCTATTCTAGAGTGCACCACTCCCCCAGGTGTCCACTGAGTGGGTGAGTATGACCCAGATGCTTCATGGTGTCAGTCTTGGGGCACACATTACCAGGAGCTCAGGTGGTTCTCCCAAGGTGCTGAGTCATGAAATACAGGAGGTTTTTCCTTACAAAAAATTACAGCAGGGGAAGCCACTGTTGCCTTTGTGATAGTCTGTCTATGACAAGGACCTGTTCCCAGCAGTGCTTGAAG
Source organism: Gymnarchus niloticus (assembly GCA_009936485.2). Lineage (NCBI taxonomy): Eukaryota > Metazoa > Chordata > Actinopteri > Osteoglossiformes > Gymnarchidae > Gymnarchus > Gymnarchus niloticus. The sequence goes on along the minus strand of JAACJT020000013.1, from coordinate 9,855,220 downwards.
TGGCCACACTCATTCTGGGCATTCAAGAAGAACAATTACTAGGTAAGTTGTTACTAGAGATCAACGAGTGGGACTAATGGGCTGGAATGTTCACCTTCCAGATCAGATTTGCCCTCAGTTCCTTGTTCCAACAGTACAGAGTAAGGCAGAGTCCTGCTTTGACAAGTTGGGGCAGCTCAGACACCACCAGCTGTAAATCCCAAGTCCCCCAATCCTCATGATGGTATACACACATGAAATTGTAGATGTCCGATAGTCAAGGGTGGCAGAAGAGCAGAAGTCCTAGTCAGACTAAGGTCACCGTGAGGGGGCCAGTGTGCAGATTCCTTCCCCATGCCTGAAGCACCGTACTAGCCTTATGTTGGGAATGGTTCATCTTGGGTAAACCCAGGGTCCAGAATTTCCAGTCTTAGGGTCCTCCTCGGTTTGGGCATTGGTGCTCCTGAATTTCCCCACCAAGCTGTTTATGTGAATGGACCCACAGGTCCCTGTCCACAGGCATGAATTTCAAGAGTTGTGCCGCTATTCCCTCCTTTAGGCAAAGCCAGCACTGGGTATTAGGCAACAGCTGGACCACTGTGGTAGAATGGGAGAGAAACTACAAATATCTCCCATTGAGAAACACCTGGACAGCCTGAGCAATGGATTACCTGGCCCTTCACAGGATCTTATGATTGAGGAGAGGGTAGTGGGTGACTTCATCTACAGACAACTCACAGCACACCTGCTGAAGTTCTCCTTTTAAAAATAGACTCGCGATTTGAAACCACTCCTTCAGGTCCCTGCCCTGTCGATGGGAAACTACCTCAAAGGTGGTGAGGTAGCCGTGACGTTGTCATTGGGAATGAACTCGATCAGCGAGCTCTAGGTCCTGTAATGGACTCCAGGCAAGGGTATGAGTGCCATAGCTGCCTGTTGCTTGAGGGAAACACATTCTGTTATCGCCCCCATATGGCAGGATAAAACGTTCCTCCAAATGCATCGCCCACTCTTCCCTTGTTGTGGTACTGCAAGGAAACATACACTATTACAGTATAATAATACTGTTCTGGCTGCCTATGCCCAGACCTTCCATTATTGTGGAGAGTCCAAACACAGACACTGGTGAGACAGCCGAGAGTGGGGGACTCTTGAACTGGCTCCAGCAGGGCTTTCTCCAGACAGATGTCCTGCTGGCTCGGACTGCATTCTCATAATGGAGTAGGTCCACTCATAAGGGGAGGACAATGCCAGTGATGTCAGCATGATAGTGGCTTTTAAAACTGTTTAATAGAAACCATTTATTTTTATTGGCATGCAGAAAAATTCTGGTATTTTTTATTTTCATGTTTGTCCTTTAAGGAGGGCATGATATCCGGCACCTTGATCCGGCCTCCTCTAGATTACTAAGAGATGTCACATGGCCCCTGTGATCTGGATCTATATCCACCCCTTGAGAGTGCAAGACAATTTTATTGTTGGCTCCTTATCCTACCTGACGTCTCGTTAATTTGAGAAAGAACCTATCAGCGGCTATTTGAATTAGGAACATAAAAATGAAAAGTGAACTTGTTCTTCTGTAGTAGACCAACTCCAAGAAGGTGATAAACTGTGGGCCGTAAAGGAGCTCTGGGGCAGGCACTACACCACAGGAGATCTATTGTTTGAGTAGCCATGCTCGTCAAATGTTCATCTCATGTTATTTTTTTATTAGCTTTTTCTCATTTATTATATAAGTGCTGTAGAGTTTTCATCGTTGACCTCATTTTGAAATAGAGCATCAGTGTAATACCACTGAAGGATCAGACTCCTGGTATGAGTAAGGACATCAGAACATTCAGGTCACACATAGTTTTCTGGAAAACTAAGCAGAAGTATCTCATAGTACAGCTCAAATTGTTGAATGTAAAAGGCAATACACGCAACCTAAACCAAATGAGATGTTAACATTGATGGCCCTTATTTTTTAAAGATATTCGTGTTTTTTTCTGCTGGATCTTCGCTCTGCTGATTTTATTTGTGTAACCGGTTTTGAAATTTTTTTTGAACATTATTTTTGTGGTGTTTGTGTCTGATTATTGGATTTTATTTATTATTTGAGACCATGTCCTTAGTCACGCATGGACTGTCTTAGCAGTGCTAATGAGTTTTTGCAATGTGCCATTCTTACTTATATGACCAAAAATATCATCGTTGCAGCAACAGTGCAGAGTGTGTCACGGTACCTAGGATGATCTTTCACCGACTGTTAAAGATCATTTCATATTATCTCACTGTGTCGCAGTGTATCCTTACCATGGTTCTTACAGTGTGATGAATGCAGTTTAAAAGTAACGGTAGACTTATCCTTAGTCACATTTTCATGCAGAGTAAATTAGGCAACGTCAGTCTTTGATATGCATGTAAATGTTTGTATTGTCATGGGTGAATATGATCTTTGTACTGTTCACAGCAGATGGACTGGGAGAGACCCATGGAAGTTCTGTTTAATGTTACTCTGTGAAGGCTTCCATCTTTCTCTACTAATGACCGTTCATTTAGCAAAATGATTTGTCTTTCAGCTGTTTTAAATGAGAAGCCGTCACCTGCAGGCTTCGGTCAGCTGTCCAGACGTCCACACGACATTAAAGTCATGAAGGGCAAAAAGACCTCGCCCTGTTTAAATGACATAAAATACATTAGAGAAACACCTTGCATCAAAGGCTTTGCAACATTGATATGTCAAATAGTGTATTGTTTTTTCCTCTGGAAAATCTTTTTTTTTTTTTGTACGAAAGCATCCGTTACATGAGTAAAATGTAAAAAAAAATTGAAATGTGTTTTTTTTTTTTTTTTTATTTTTTGTAAACATGATATTCGTGATTGTCCCATACAGGTAAACTGTATCTTTTGGTTGTTAATCTTGCAAATTAACATCTGCAATAAAGTTTAAATTAAATTTGGAAGTAGAAGAATTTAATTTCCCTGATGTAACTCCACAATAACTGTAGCATCAAACACCTCCATCAGATGCACCCCCAGAGAGAGCATAACCTGGCCTAGCGCCCCTTCATGTATGTATGTCCCTCTTCCAGGTTTCCCAGATCCTCTTGCTTGTAAAGGGGTACCCCACATTTATAATAGTTGCATTCAGCGGGTCATCACAATATATAATTTGGGTACCATTATAAAAATGTCTTCGCAAAAAATGCAAAACAAAGTTGTGGTGAAAATATGTGTATTTAAAGAGATGTTTTTTTTTTCCTGTTCCATTTTGGTTTATAATATAAATAGTTTTAATGTTTAATATTAGATTGCTTGTTGTTTTAATCTTCCAAGAACTGGTCAATTAGTTTAAACCGTACTGTATATGAGAGAGACACATTTCAAACCTCAGAATTTGCTTTCACTGGTCAGATTTAGCACTCTACCCCCATCCCTGCTCCCATTTGTACCTGCATTTAATTTTCGTACCTTTTCAATCTCAAAAAGAACATGGATGTTTTTTTTAAAGTTGTTTTTCCACTAAGGCTTCATTTTAGCCTCAGTAAATCACATTTTTTTTCAATGATTTTGTTTTAGTTTTCACACCGGTGATAACCTTGCTATGAACTTAAGGAATTGCTTGCAGTAACAGGATTGCAATACCATTGTGCTCTGCTCTGATCTGACATGTAATCACAGTTTTGCTGGAATATCGCTGATAATGGGTAGAGTTAGATAATCAGATCAGGATGCCATCAATGGTCTGCCTCTGCAAAAGAAAATAATGTCTCAGAATAAGCTTTAGCTGAACAAGACGTACATCACCGGAATATGGATCAGCCTGGATTGTTTCTCCCATATCCACAGTCTAGTCAATTTTGCATTTCTCGGACAGAAGTGAAGAAAAATCCAAATTGATCAAAGAAGCATTAGGACAGTACTGTGTTTTTAGATCATCTCGTCTGTCCTTAATCTTCCAGAATGACACAACTGAAGTCATGGCTATGAATGGATATCAGTGTGGCACGCAGAGATTTGTAACTCATTCTTGTGAGCTTCTGTTTTCTGCTCCTAGCATTTTCTCCTGGTCTTGGGTTCGACAGCATTGCTTCATACTCGTCAGTATTGCAAAATTCTTCATGATCCTGCTGGGTGGCTAAACGTATATCAAGCCAGGGGTTGAAATGAAACCTTTTTCAACCCTCCTTACCCCCATCTGAAATGTGTGTGTGTGTTCTTGTGTGTTGAGATTGATTGCTATGCAGTTCTGATTTTTCCTGTGATATTGTTTTGCTGAATGCAGTTGTTACGCCAAGTCTGTCATTACTGTATTTATTTGTTGATTGGTTTCTGTTTTCTCTTCTGTCATTTTCTCTTTTACTCTGATCTTACCATAGCTGACCTGTGGCTGTTCCGTGATGCTTTTACGCTTGTCAGACAGTTATCCTATTAATCTGTGGTCACTTTGTTTATTTGTTTTTTTTTTCTTTCCTATGGTGGCTCTCGTCCAGGGTCAGAGATGGTGGAGGCACAGTGTCACCGCTTCGAAGTGCGCAGCAACGATGGCGAGAGGCTGCTGTTCTCCGCCGCGGACGAGGAGATCCGGATCGGCACAGACAAGCTAAGGGTAACGGGTAAGATGACCCACGGCCCAGAACTCAGTCACTCGCGACAGCATTAAAAGTAGGCGATACTGTAAATTGCTTTCCGTACAATCAATCAATTTGTCCAGCATCAGCCTTTTCGTATTCTATTCAAGTGCAACAGGCTGGCAGGATTACAAGTCGCCACACTATCTGGTAAAGTCAGCCGTGTGTCTGTCAGTCTTATACTGCTCAGGTATTGCCTGCTCTTTCGCCTTGATCTGCTCCAGGCTGTGTGTGAATTACAGCGTTATGTGGGGTCACTGACACAATCCTGACATGAAAATGAAGGCAAAATCCTATGCAAACAAACGGGCTTTCTTGACTCATCCCATCTTTTTTCATCTCGTCTCCTAATTGCAGTCCATCTATCCCAGTGTTTTTGCCTCTGGCGAGTGGATCGATAGGCTACTGTCCTATTGATTTTGTGCAGCTATAGGTGCTCCAGATTTCTAAATGGAATAATATGTGTGAAATCCACGTTTCACCTCTGCTTGAAGTCCCAGATGTGACGCCCTTTTCCAGGACTTCTCAGACTCTCCCTCATTATACAAATCAGGAGTCGCTTTTACTTCTCCCCTTTAAGCAAATATTTTTTTTTTTTTTCAAAGATGGATTGCAGGTATTCTGCGTAGTGTATTTAAATAAATTAAAATGTCCATTCTAAATGTGATTGTACTTAAAATAATTACACCTACTTATGCGTATGTTATTATATTGTTCCCTTATCTATGCGCAGATTTTGTCAGTCTTCCTGTGTGCAGTCGTGTATTTCTACAGTATGTTGTTATGGGTAGCCCTTGGGTGGATTCAAAGCTGTCAGTGGATATGCCCGAGCAAAACTGTTAGCACGTCCATCCAGCACTGGTCACAGACGACCATAAATGTTTTGTCCTCCCTCCCCTCTGTGATGCTCCCGGCAGTGTGGATTTAGAGCCCACCGCTTCCATCCCTCCTCTCTTGGGCACTGTGGCCGAGTGTGAAGACAATGCGGCACCCCTGCGATGTAAACTGACAGTTTAATCAGGTTTCTAGCCTGGCAGCAGAGCCGCTGTGCTGGCGGCTGCAGCAAATTAAACGCACTTCTCATCGCCTGCTTGTTCGCCAGTTTATGGAAAGTACAGGCTGTCAGTCTGTCCAAAGCCCTGCAGAGCAGGTTGCCGTCCACGTCTCAATCTCCCAGACACATGCGTGCAATCTCGCCGAAACAACAATGAGAATGAGTATCAAAACTCTGTGCATATAAGGTCACCCTGCACAGGCGAGGACATTTCTGTACACGCGTACACATGGTCTCGCACATTTTGAGGTTTCTGTTAAACCAACAGAGGGTGAGATCGTCCTGCGATATCAGTCGCTTCCCACTGACTACTCTACTGCTTCCTACTGATGAAAACTGACAGTGATCACTCGCATACTGTGCCAATTTGTCTTGTTTTTCCCATTACAAATTCTTCTAGGATTCAGTCTATAGATACCCAGCTATCTGCCATAAGACATACACTGACTTACTGCAGTTCCGCCAGTTCTCTCGGTTTCCCTTGGTCGTCTAACTCATTTGAGAAATTGCTTTTTCTAATTAAATGAGCTACTACTCATGGTTCAATGCTATGCTTTTTCTCCCGCTGAAAACCACTGCATTAGCGAGTGTTGCATCACTTAGCCTTGCTGTATTACATTGCTGTCATCTTTTAACTGAAGGCTGAAACAATGCCCAGTTAGTTGACTCACTGGAATTTGTTTGCGCTGCCAGAGGTTAGCTGAGAAAAATTGGCCATGCTCCATTTGCCGCTTCGCTCCACTGTCCCTCCCATTAAGAAAACTGGCTCTGAGATCAAGTGGAAACTGCTCAGGTCAAGATATGGACAACTGGTCAGGCCTCTTGGCTCTGCAGCTCAGTATAGTATGGGATGGTAGATGGCTGAGGAAGTTCCAGAAGTTAAGTCAGATATGAGGTGGGATTCTTTAGACTTTGTTCAACGGGGCTGAAATTTCTGAGTTTCACCATGGAGAAAAGGTAGAGACTGTGATAATTAACACGGCAGGAGTTTACAAACGAGGCAGCCTGCAGCCATTTCTCAGTGTCACATGGAAGCAAATTAACTCTGTAAAAGTCCCACTACATGATTATCATTGCTTTTGGAAGAAGTAGTGCTTTGATATGAAAATGCGGAAGAGTGTGTCTTCCTGGGAAGGGGAGAAGGCACAAAGACTGTTAGAAAATATTAATTATGCAAGCTGTACTGTACCAGTGCTTTCTGGAGTAGACTGCTTCAGAATTACACCAATGAGAAGTAGCTTTTCTGTCATGAATACAATATACTTTGATATGAATGGGAAATAATAACACAATGTGCAGCATTCCGTGTACTCAGAGGGACTTCCCATGTCTGTCTAGAATGTCATATTCCACAAATATCCTGTGAGACAACAACGATCTTAAGGTTCACTGCCGTCTTCTTTATCAGGGTGATAATCACTGTCTTTCTATTACTTAATAAATAAATGATATGCTTCACTGTAAAACTTCATCTATGTTTTTTAAAGTATTTTTTTAGAAAATCAACCTGAAGCTTTCTTTTTTTTTTTCTGCACCCGACTTCATCTCCAAATTCATATAAGCATATGAATTACCATAAATCTATATGACTAAGATGTTCTTTAACATTTCAGGTACAGAGGGAGCAGTCTTTGAACATTCTGTGGAGACACCCTATGTCCGAGCAGAACCTTTTCAGGATCTCAGGTTTGAGAATTTTATCTACCAGCTGCTCCTACTTGTAATCCTCATATTTTTTCCTACCTCTGCAGTCCATTGTCTCCACACAAGGTGAGCGTGTGTGGTCACATGGTGCTGTGGAGCAGGGTGACATGATAGGTCAGCCATTAAGTAAAATCAGCTGGCCTAGATACGCTGGCTATCAGTACGGTATCCCTCCCTTAGCAGGGTGATACCAGTGAAAATCCATTGGCAGGTCACTGTGTTCATTAACAAATGACTCTGTTCAAAATCAATCCCTTACTTGACTTGTGTGGCCTGTCTGCACCCAGGAAGAACAACTTAACCCAGAGAGCCTTTGTTTGCATTTTGAAGGGTAAAATATTTCTTTTTTCTTTCAGTTTAAAAGGTAGGTGAGTTTATTCTCTGTTTTGGCAAGGCCAGCTGATAAATCATTTAATGCTTTTATTAAAATGAGACCAAGCACTTGTTCTGTACATTGTCACCTGCCTGCCTAAATCTTTTGCACAGTGTTTGTATATATTATATTGTGTATATATGTACATAAACACTGTGCCATGGGTAGATGATGACTTGAGAATTATCCAACAATGCAACTATCTATCTCTGATACTTTGTCTGTAAAGGTGCATTAGGACAAACTTATTGAATGCGACCATGTTTTGTTTCAGTTCGTGATTGAAACACGGACTCATGCTGATGGTGCCGAAGTCATAATTAAAATTATTTGAATGAGGCATTGTGAATAATGAGTTATATTACTAGCACGTCCAAGGCCGATAGTGCTTTCTTCAGCCCCCTACATATTCATTTCCTGCCCCGATGCTTCTCATTTTCTTCATCACACTCATTGGAAACTCACTTTTAATGGGAAGTTTGCTTGTCGCCTGGCATTGTGCATTTCCTTCAGCATCTCTCAAGTCATCTGCAGTTTTCGGACTATGGCCGCACTGAAGACAATCTGCCAGGGTGTTGGATTGCTGGGGATCCACCATGTGACATGTGCAGTGCTTCATTTTGATCCTTCTGTGGATATTCCTCATGACTTTATTGACTATAAAGACTCTTCGCTTAGCTATCAGCAGAAGCCATTTGATTACATCATACGTTTTTGAGCTGAATGCCTTTCCTTTACTAACTATCCAGAAGCTCTGTCCACCGTTGAGGGCCTCATCAGCTCCAGTTTGTTGCCGTGCCTGTGCTGTCCCCCATAATAGCATCTATCCTCAAAGCTGAAAATCAGCAAATCCAGCTGGCCTAATGCTGGTTATAATGAGATGAATATTGATCAGGCCCACTTGGAGCCGACAGGCTTTGAAGAGATCCAGATTCATCCTGACTTGCAGAGCGATCGTCTGCAGTGGAGTCAATAAAATATGGAGCCTGGTTAGTAGAACTTGTAAAACATTACATAAATGAAAATATGCTGCGTGGTGCATACCAGTTTAACCATCAATAACATGATGCACAGTGTTAAGAAGTTTCTACTTTGGTATTAAGTATTAAATTTTACTGGATTTCCTAGCATTATAAATATTGGAGATTATGTCTTAATTTAAAATTCCTGAAAGGCTCAGTTTTAACTCATTTTGACTTCAGGAATCCAACCACAGATGAAAATCTGGGTTTTGTTGGATCAATACTCTTCCTTTTAGTGGCTCCCTCTGTCCTAAGAAGAGGTCCTTCTGGGATTTCCACCGCCTGGAATTCCCCTCTAATAAAAGTGATTTATAGATGAGGAACACTTTCAAGCAGAACCAGGTAAACTGCCTTAGCAAACTCTCTTCCTTTCCTATACTTTCCCTTGTTTTGTGGGCATTGTTGTAACTTCTTGCAAAACCATCCACGCTGCAGTATGAGGCAGCAGTCCAATAATAAGACTACAGTACAGTGGATCATGTGTAATCCAATTCATAGGACAGAATGGTCCCGCAGTTGCCTTTCTGTATTTTGTACATCCCTCACTTTTTAAAAGAATTTGTCATTGTACAATATGCAACAGAAAGAAGAAACAAAAAAAAAATCGGGCAAGAGTCAAATTGTGTATTTTTTTAACTCAAAGCTACAATCCTTCAGCCATTCATTGCCCGTTTTGCTAATGTCTAATAATAACGATATTGGAAGATATAGCTGAGTAGGCTCTGTATGCTCCCTTCATTGTGTGTTTTATTATGCTACACGCTTTATGAGCTTGGATGACTTTCATGACTCTTGATTATATCTCATTTATGCTGGAATCTGTTTATTGTGTGCTTTAATTAACATGCTGAAGGATGCAATTGAGTGGCCAGTTTGTGATTAGGTCACATTTCCAACCCCTGCCTCACTTCTTGGTTCAGTCCTTTTATTCCCAATATGAATCCCAAGGGAATCACACCTGCTTCCTGTGCATGAGTGGGAAGCCCCTTCCCAATCTGTGCTGAGGACAGAGAATGTGGTCCAAGTTTATCTTCTCTTCAGAAGCACATCTGCTTAGCTAATTGTGTAAATGACAGGGTAACAAGGGTCGGGTCCTTACTCACCCTTCAGCACTTGTACACAGTGATATGTGTTCTACACCAAAGGAATTATGGCTCATTCTCACCATTTGTCTTGTGCTTGTGCCCTGTGACCATTTACATCTGAGTCAGTGTTAGCGATGTACAATATGTAAGTGAGTCACATTAATCTGAATCAACCAGAGGGCTAATTTACCCATTGGGTAGCAAAACCCTGAGCAGCTTTTTTGCTGTCTGTTATTTCTGCTCATTATTTGTTTGTTTTTTCTCAAGGTTCAGGGAGCACAGATAGGTGGCTCCCATCCCAGAACCATATTTGTAGCATAAAAGCCTGTGGGCCTTGCTCTTGCACTCCTTATACAAACATGGGCAGTTGGTGCAGCCAGACGGCAATAATGCCATTCACAAACAAGGGGCATACCTTCTGTTCGTTACACATTAAGAACATCTGTTAGAATTTCACACATAAACAGCAGGCAATGGGCAGTGTTGCAACACCATGGTTAGAATCACAGCTGACTGGTGGATAGCTGTTATTCTGTTTGATAGGATCACATTCAAGCTTGCCGCGCTTCTAGCAAATCCCTGTGCAAATTCAAAAAAATCACCATCCGATTTTGATTAATTAAATGCATAGTGGTGAATGTTTCCCTCTTCAATTCCAGGTGATATTAGCAATAGGAAAACCTTCAGGAATTGCAGTGTTTTTAAGTGCAAACCTGAATCAGCATGCCTTTGGAGGAGAAATTATGGCATATACTAAACAGGACCGTGATAGTGCTGACCTAGATCACATTTGCTCGGCAACCAAACATTATGGTAACTTTATTAAATGATTCGTTACGGTGTGTGCACCTTTCATCATCCAAACGATCCCTGCTGGCACAGTTCCAGTGAGCAGCACAGTCTTAGTGGACAACACTGTATTCTCACACGTCCAGGGTTGTTGGTTTGATTCCCACACCTGAGGCCCATGTGTGTGGTTTATATGTTCTGCACCCATCCAGGGTGTCCCCTCCTTCATGCCCTGTGTTTCTGTAGGCTGTAGGCTTACTGTAACATTGTTCTGGCTAAGTAGTATGGAAGGTGGATGGATGACGCAAGCTTTGTTTCAAGCCCCACAGAGGCATAATCTAGTCCGAAGAATTAGTCCAACGTTGCTGATAATTATTATTATGATCATGACTATTTAAAGAGTAATGAAATCATGGATATTTTGTTGGAACTTCCAGTCTTTCTGTTTTTGTCCATGCTTCTTCCGTTGCTCTCAATCTCAAAATCTCTTGGCTGAAACCTGCTAGTATATTTTTCTCCACTGAGTCAAATAGTGCTGGGGTGGCACTTAGTGAAAACAGTTAACGTGTTTGACATGTTAGTCAGGGAATTAAAAAACATTCCATGCTCCCCACCCCCATAGACGAGGTCTAAATCTGATAGAATGAAGAGAGCAGAGACCCAAGCAATTGATTTCTTGTACAACAGCTCTAATTTAGAGAGTACAGCCACATGGCATTCTGCTAGACACTGACCTTGACTTTTAAGTTGTAAAAAGAACTCCTGGGAAGAATAATTTTCATTGGATTTCCTGATAAAAAAAACTCAGGAGAATTTTAATGTCAAATATTAGATGTATGTTACAGATAACATTTGCCTCTCCAGGCCATTAGTACGACCTAATAGTCAGGTTCAAATTTATTCAAAAACCACTGCCTAACCATTGGGACTGTGATTTTGCACATGTCTGCTTGTTCTGTTCTCAAACTTCTCTGTAAAACCCTGTGACCATAGCACAGGAAGCAAAATGCGTCTGAAGCACCTGTGAAGGAAAATGACGGATGTGCTTAAATGCCTGCATTCACAGAAAATATTCTAAACTTGTAGCTGTAGCAGCAAGCTATATTAATTCAGTTTGCTTGAGGTAATAAACCTTATTTCCTCTCCAGTCACGATGAATACTAGATGTTGCAGTCTTTTGGCAGAATTCTGGTACCTTAAGTCGTGATGTTGCTCTAAAATGTTGCCTTACATTCGGATGTGAATGATGCTGTTATCATCAACTTTATTCATTTTCTGTTGTGAGCTCTTCTGAAATCTTTTTTATTCCCATTCTCATGCTTGGGCAGAGTGTAAATATGCAAAATTTATCATTTTGAACTTTTACAAACACATTGCAATATATCTTTGTTCTTCAGAACTGCCAGCACATTACTAAAAACATAATGATTCTGTAAATTTAAAGTGTTGTCATCAATATAATGTTGCATTAAAATGCATATGATAGATGATTCAATGCGTTTTAAGGCATTTTTGTTATATATGCAATAGTCTAATGCCTATATATCAGCGTTAGTGCTAGTGACCTTCACACCCTCTCCAAAGGCCCTTCCTCCCTGCAAAAGCCTTTGACTATAGTATTTTTTTTCACTTATTCTCAGCCAATCACTGAGCTGCCAACTCAGCATATTCAAAGTGGTGTCTAGAGATGGAGGAGACACGTCAAGCAATTATCCCTTCAATTTTCTTGCTCTAGAATTGACCCTGGAGGCAGTGTATTACTAGCTGAGTCAATACAGTTGAGACAGAAACACTGATGGCAGGCAGTTAAGGTGGTCTGATGTTACCACCACTAATAATCTGTCCTAATAAGTGCTCAGAATTACTAATCAATACTAACTGGTGCATTTCAGTTCTCACCGATTTGTACTCTAGTGCCCACAACTACAATCCAGTGTTTTTCAGAGCTCACCAGTGCTTACTGGTGTTTGTAACAATTCTGAGTTCTTACGAGGTTTGATTTTGTAGGTTGGAGTCGCCCACACGGACCCTCACCATGGAGGCACCCAGAGGGGTGGAGATCAGAGCGGATGCTGGAAACCTGAAGGCAAGCTGTAGGAAAGACCTGCAGCTGGAATCCACTGATGGAGAGGTGAGAGTGGGGCTTTCAACACCACAACCAGGCTTTGTACTGCAGCCAGTGCAAAGGCCACCATTCCTGCCTAATTAGCAACCGAATTGTTACTTCAAACATTGCACTGTTTCAGTTTCCAGCAAACAAGTTTTTCAGTGTCATGATGGTGTTTTGTCAGTGTGAACACCCTGGTGGTGCTTGTTAAGAACTCAAAGTCTTCGTAAACAGTGCATCTGGGGAGGCTTGAGAGTCTGGCATATTGCTGCGTCTGCTCTTTCAGAATCAATATGCCTTCTCTTCTTTCTGCAACAAGAACCTCTTGTCTGTGCAATGGCCAGAAATTCCCATTCATTTACTTTCGGGCCCAGAGATATTGAAGTGGACGTGCAATTTATATGGCTTAAGTTAATCAGGAAATGAAATGTCAACAATGCAGGACATTTCCAGAAAGGTTGGTACTAAAATTGTAGTGTTTAGTACCCAGTGCTATCAATAGGCCTCAGGTTCTGGTAAATGTAGCTGAGACAGTTAATTTGTAACACATCTGTGTTAACAAATATCTCAAATGATGGATTAAATGCTGCATGTGAGGCGTTGCCTGTAATTTTTTGGTCAGATTGAGTTTATATATTATCCTCACATAGGTGTTTTCTCTTAAGCCGCTCCTTCAACTCCTCATACTGCCAGCACAGGTCTCTGTACTGTCACTCACATGTCATACAGCCAAAACAGGTCTCTGTACTGCCACCCTACTCTTAATACAGCCAGCACAGGTTTCTCTACTGCCACCCTACTCCTCATACAATCAACACAGGTTTCTCTACTGCCACCCTACTCTTCATACATCCAGCACAGGTTTCTGTACTGCCATCCAACTCTCTATACAGCCAGCACAGGTTTCTGTACAGCCACCCTACTCTTCAGCTAACCTACTCTTCATACAGCCAGCACAGGTTTCTATACTGCCACCCTACTCTTCATACAGCCAGCACAGGTTTCTATACTGCCACCCTACTCTTCATACAGCCAGCACAGGTTTCTCTACTGCCACCCTACTCTTCATACAGCCAGCACAGGTTTCTCTACTGCCACCCTACTCTTCATACATCCAGCACAGGTTTCTGTACTGCCACCCAACTCTCCATACAGCCAGCACAGGTTTCTGTACAGCCACCCTACTCGTCAGCCAACCTACTCTTCATACAGCCAGCACAGGTTTCTATACTGCCACCCTACTCTTAATACAGCCAGCACAGGTTTCTCTACTGCCACCCTACTCTTCATACAGCCAGCACAGGTTTCTATACTGCCACCCTACTCTTAATACAGCCAGCACAGGTTTCTCTACTGCCACCCTACTCTTCATACAGCCAGCACAGGTTTCTCTACTGCCACCCTACTCTTCATACATCCAGCAGAGGTTTCTGTACAGCCACCCTACTCTTCATACAGCCAGCACAGGTGCCTGTATAACCATACTACTCTTCATGTAGCCATTGTAGGCCTATATTTGTTCTTCCCTCTCCTTATTCAGCCTACACCAGTCTCCATTCAGCCCTCTAACTCCTCAAAGTGTCAGTGCAGCTTGATGTTTGCCTCTCTTCATCCACCTACAGCAGACATGTCCTATCATAAATTCCCAGTACAGCAAAAGCATATCCTTTATTGTCCCTGATTATGTAGCTAACACAGGACCTTGTGCATCCCCCCATTACAAAGATTACAGGTCAGGAATTCAAAGCCCATACAAAGGAGCACTGGCATATTTGACAACCACTGTGTGGTATTCCCTGACAGGCAAAGCTGTCAAAGTCAGCTGAAGTAACACCACGGAACCATAGCGCAAAATGAGGGAAGAAGCAGCCTTTCACATTTGCTCACATGGTCAGCGGAGAACGTCCAGAGTTAAGACAGGAGCTTCGCTTTATAAACAAACTGCAAGACTGAAGCTACTACCATGTGACTTACGTCCAACCATGTGACTGGCAAAAAATACTCATAATTTTAGTCTGAGTTGTACATAACCTCTTACCTATAATAGCATGGTACAGGGAATAAAGACATTTTACTGTGAAATATTGAAAGTGGTTGAATTTACTGCACCAGTGAAAGGTGAGACTTGCTTTTTAACTCAACACAAGTGTTTTTTTTTTTTTTTTTTTTTTTTTAGAGCATCAATTTACAAAGTGTGAAATTATTTTGGTTCAAACCTACTAGATTAAAGACCAGGAGATCCTGGTATTACAGAAGTGTTTCAATTATATGAATTCTGTAGCCATGGTGACCACAACTCCTCCAGTAATCATATGTCACTCAGATGCTAATATTTATCACCTTACAGTTTTGTGTCTGGCCCAGAGGGAGCAGCTCCTGTTACATGAATAACAACGTGGCTCTTATGCTGTAGGTAGATTTCGTTAGAGTGTTAAAGGAGCAAGCACAATGTGATCCGTATCTTTTTAAAAAGATTTATTACAAGATAAGTCAACTGGAGTATGCAACTGTCCATTAGGTCTCACTTAGTGAGAAGTAAGCCAACAATCGCACATTTTAATGTACCCACCTGTGTAGGCGTCCATTATATAGTGAATCGTTTGGTGGCTGCTCGTTACATATTTATTTAGTCTATTGTATCTGAAACCACTTGCACCAGTAAGAGATTATTATATTTGGATTGAGAAACCTTGCCCTGTGATGGACTGGCATCAAACCCAGCAAGTTCCAGTCTTGTGCACTATGCTGCTTGGGATGGGCTCCAGGCCCCTCTGTGTGCCTGACCTGGAAAAGCAGTTTGAAAATGGATGGATGTATTTATGCCTTAAATGAAAGCCCTGAGTAATCCTGCTTATTCCTCTTTTTAGTGACTAGGTGACCTGTAGGTGAGCTACAGACAGATTTGTGTTTGTAACATTGTTTATTTGTCGTAAAGATGACTCATTTCCCAATAAGACGGGCTTGTCATAGCACGTTGATACACAGAAGAAACCCACCCTGTTTGTTTGCCTTGTTTTGTTTCCTTCCTTGAAGTGAGAGGTGATAGAGGGGATCCTCATTAATGAGGTTAATGATCAACCTACAAGCCAGCCAGAGATGGCACACATATTTTCGCTTGTGTCCACACAAATTTAGGAAGTCCATTTTTCTTCCAAGTGACATTTCTAATACAGCTCAAGGGTTAATGAGTAGCATGATGAGTGAGTGATGAGTAACAAAGCCACCTAAAAGACATACCCAACAGTACTTTGTGAGTTTTTTTTGTGGAACAAGTAGTGCTGAAAGAGGGCCTCGACATCACGAGTACTACTAACTCGTACGCAGGTGCAATTACCCTATAACCACGGCATTGGTGGTGACTTCATGAATAATTCCAACAATGTTTTTGGGTTGGAGAAAGTAGTCATTATAACAGCGATAGAAATTAAATTTTCGCAATTAAAGACACAGTGACAGACTCTTATTTATTTTTTAAACTTCTTAAATAAGAATGTAAATGTAGATTTCCCTTTTGTCTGAGAATGGCATGGGATTATTAGCCGTAATTCTGCACTCTCTCCTTTGCATGCAGATATTCCTGAACGCAGAGACCATCCGATTGGGCAGCCTACCTCTCGGCACTACAGCAGCATCACGGGGTGCCCCGGTGCCCAAACAGACTGTGTACGAGCTCTGCGCATGCCCCAGCGGCAGGCTCTACCTGTCCCCTGCAGCTCTGGAATCCACCTGCCAGACCACCAGCAACGTCTGCTTGTGGAGCTGAGAATGGCTCACCTCCCCCACACCAGAGAAGCCTTGGGCGCCACGCGGCCCCGCCCACCCTGGCGCTGCCTCGGCCGACGAGTGCTCCGAAGGAGCCTCCGCTTCCAGACGGGCACGGGAAGCCGGTGACACCACGCCGTATCTCTATTCCTTTTTTAACGTGAGCCAGACGGGCGGAAGAAGAGGGTGAGATGAACCTGGGATCGAGTAGGTTTTCTAAGTGACCAACGTGAAAGCGCAGGTGCCTTTGCTACTGTGAGTAAAGCACATCATACCCAACATTCTCCAGATCTTCACTGCGCTGTCCGCAGCTCGAGGAATCTGTTCTCCCGGAACGCATTCTAAAGACTTTCGATTCAGTATGCAGTTCTCTACCATTTTAGTAAAAGCACAACTCATGATGTGTATAAAATTCCAAATAAATAATGAAATAATACAGGTTTTTAAATGCTGTATCTGAGAATGCTCAGTAGTACTTTATTTAGGTACAACAGTCATGTATATTTTTATTGGTTTGGTCTGAAGTTTCATAATATTAAAAGAAAAATAATAAATCTTTTTCTATGCGTCACACCATGTAATATAAAAGCTGTTTGTGGAGAGACTGCCAGCTGACATTGAGAATGTCTGTGTAGTGTCTTTGACCTGTCCTACATCATTTGAAGTCCTCTCGATCTTTTCATCCATGTGATTTTAAAACTTCATACCCTACTCCTTTACATGATTTTACATTTTTTTTACATCATGTATGGGGGGGGGAAACCAAAGAATGAAGTCCATTCATTTTTTTCATTAGACGTATTCCATATCTAGATTGGGTTGAAGCAGAAAAACGTACCCAACCAAATGGTAATATTATGGATCTACAAAACTGCTTCAGTACTGGTCTAAGTCTATTTTAGTGCTCGTGTTAAAGGGGAAAAGCCAGTAAAACCTGTTCAAGTCATTGATGAGGGTTGAATGTGTGATATTGTAACAGAGCCTGGGCTTTGGCTAGCAATAATCTTTATCTTAAATGTCTTTAAACAAGGCCACATGACCAATTTATTTAACCAGCTCTCTTTTTTTTGGCTTATTTTTGTCATTCTGTTGATTAGACTTTGATGCAACAATGGCATATTTTAATTCAAAAAGGATTTTTTGGCTTTTTATTGGTATTTCAGTAAAGCAGACTTTTGGTTATTGTGAAAAGAGAGGCATTTTATTCCCCCTCACCAAAACTTCCATCATAATCCTAATACTAAAACTAATCTGAAAACAGCAGCAAGCAAAATACAGCATTATTGGCAAATGGACACAGCCAAAATTTACTACTTAAGCGATTATGTAACCACCCAAACTCCCAGTCCTTCATTATTTTACTACTTCAGATCAAGGAATTTTAGTAAGATGGTAATCTCATAACTAATTCAGCTAAGCAACACTATTCCAAATAAAAGTTACATGTAAGCAAATAGCATCTGTAGAAAAACTCCCTACAGCACATTAACTTTATGCAAATTAAAGTTGTGTAAGAAAGGGAAAACATTTAAGGTCAAATGATTTACAATTGCAAACTAACAATGAAACTCTTGAAAGCAAGGCATGATAGCTTCAAATCTCTTAATCCCCTTTCTTTGATTTTTGCATTAATTTATAGCTTTTGATTCAATTCAAATTGCACATCATTTCACATAACATTTTTGCATACAGGGTATGGACAAAATAACAGACACAGCTATGAATGTTATCAATATCTCAGCCCTGAATAGGCCAGGCGTGGGCTTCAGAGCACCTTTAATTCCTCTCAGAATGCTCGATACAGTCCTGTCTATGTCTAGTAGAGTATTGGACTGCTCTTCAGAAAGAAAAGCCTCCAGTTCTGTGAGGACTGAGGGAGGTGTACATCTCCTTGGCAAACTGTGCTACAGTACTCCCCATATATATCTGGAGATCCTGGTTTTTATGGAATGATGTCTGAATTTGTTTACTAGCGTGTAGGAAAACATGATCATCTTTGAATGTGTGAACATTGTGAGGAAACCTTAGAATGTCCCAGATGTATGAAAAAGGTAAAATGACTAATCAGATCAATTATTTTTTCCCCATTGCTCATTGGTCCAAGTTGTGTGCTTCTCACATCAGGTGATGTCAGGTGTGTATTAGCCTTGAACACACCTCTCTCATACATTGCAGTTTTGGGATGTTCACGATATGTTTTTTTATTGAGATCAGGTTACAGAGGTGCTAATCTACTTGTGTGGTGATTTTTGAGGCCGTGGTTTTAGAGGAAATCCAGTCAAGTGTCCATCTGTTCCTGCTGATGATCCTCAACTTACTAACAGTGTTTATTTATACCAATACAGCTTGCCCATATTCGGCATAGGAGGGCATGATTTTTGTTCCCATTGACGTATTAAATCATTTTGCAGTTTTTGTGACCGGTGCAACTGAGTTTCGGGTGTCTACTCTTGGTCTCTCTGGAAATCTGTACCTTATCAAAGTGTTGACTGTCTGGTTTCTTTTGTAGCTTACATGGTACTCATTGGCATTTACCCTGATTTGACTATTCTTTGCAGCAGAATTTTCAATTGTGGTTTAATAGCTTCAGAGCTGGTCTTTTTTAAGGATGTGTTTCCATTATTTTGTCCACTTCCCTGTAATGACATATTAAAAAATATTTAATAAAGGTCTAGATGTTAGTGTAGCTGTATCTCATGCTGTAGCAGGAAATATACACATCTTCATGCTATTCCCATAAGGTAGTCAAGCACGGTGCTTTCTTAGAGCTGCTGAAAAAGCCATTTTTAATCCCATTTCTGTCTCCTTACAGTTACATCATCTCTTTTCATCAAGAAATTTTTTGTCTTAAATAAGAGGTACTTCTCATATTTCCTGGTGGTATCAAGCCTCTTTAAAGTCTCTGAAACTCTTGTTCTGTAGTAAAGCATATGACTCGCTGGTACACTGAAAAGTCCTTTATTTCGAATGAAGCTCGCTCACAGTTAGCAGAATCCTCTTTAGATTGCTGGTTAATGTTTGCAAGCTAGCTGTTGATATCGCAAATTATTTTCAGCAATCAACCAGTTTTCATATGAAAAATTGCATTTTAATCGTGAGGTAATGCTGTTGTGACAAGCATTAAATTAGGTTATAAGTAGGGTAAATTAAGTGAAATAACGAAGGGCAATAAAAATCTAATTACTGGTCAATGTATCCATTTAAAAATGTCTAACTCTTATTTACAGGCTGTTTTCTTTGTGATTCCCAGCAGAATGAATGAATGAATACCAAGCCACCAGAAGGCAGATTAATTCATTGTTTGTGTTAGTTAATTAAAAGTTAGAATTAACGGAAATTTCATGAAATCCATTTGCTCCACTTAATTTTTGTTTAGCTGCATTGGAATAATGGAGGTTAATATTGTCATGTTTTTTTTTTTTTTTTTTTGGGGGGGGGGGGGGTTAGGCTTTATTTTAAGTATTTTTTATAAAAAAAAATTTGCGTTTTAAGAAAGCTATTATTTTAA
>JAACJT020000013.1:9815370-9835214 GCA_009936485.2 Gymnarchus niloticus | reverse complement strand
GTGAAATTCATTTTGTGTCT
Organism: Gymnarchus niloticus; assembly: GCA_009936485.2. Taxonomy (NCBI): domain Eukaryota; kingdom Metazoa; phylum Chordata; class Actinopteri; order Osteoglossiformes; family Gymnarchidae; genus Gymnarchus; species Gymnarchus niloticus. Next base: position 9,835,194 of record JAACJT020000013.1, on the reverse strand, counting down.
TTTGTTTTTTTTTAGGTGGAGTGGGATAATGGGGGTTAATATTGTTATGTTTTTTTTTTTTTTTTTTGGGGGGGGGGAGGTAATGCTTATATATAGGATTTTTATATAAAAAAAAATTGAGGTTTGTAGAAATTCATATGTTACAGAAGGGGTGATATATTTGTTTCACATGAAATGTTTAATTGTTTATATAGACAAATCAAATTATTAAATATACCGTATTTAGGAATTTCATTTTTTTTTTTTTAATATTTAAAAATCACCCTCAATAGGGCGTTAATTCAACTGTGAAATGTTTAGTGCAGAATATTGGTGTTTGTTTGACAAACAACCAACATGCCGTGAGGGATAAAATCATTAATATGATCTTGCCTTTCTTTAATCCTTGTCATTTTCAAAAATCATTACATTTTGCTTCTTGTTGATATTTTTATACCTAATTCATAAATAATAAGTTAACAGTATAAAGAGAGAATTTTCATCAAATTTACCATTACCATACCTGTAACATTTGTGTAGTTGTGGATTTTTAGTAGAATGTTAATAATAATGAATTAAACAGGTTGTGTAATACGATGTTATTACACAAATGATCTATTTCTTACTACCACCTGTATGCCACTGTAAAATAACAAACAGTAACAGAAAGGCTTTCTTGCCAATTCTATGCAATGTGTTTGCAAGATTTACCAAATTATACATGACAGTGAGTGTTTTTAGGCTTGTCTTGGTTTAGCCGAACATGAGCTTTGGAATAGTTTGGGTAATCTGAGGTATATCATGTCATTTAAATCTTAAGACTACCACACATCTTGGTATAGATTGGCAGTCACTGAAGGGTGAGGTGGTCTTTTACCGTATATCTCAGAGTAGACTGAAGCGGTTGTTAAGTGATGTAGTGGTCTTCTGATGATCACACAACTTGGTTTAAACTAATTTGGTCACTGAACAAAGTAATGGTTCTCAGATGACCACCTGTTGTGGTGTAGACTGATGCAGTCATTGAAGGGTGGCGTGGCCGTCTGCTCATCATGTATCTCGGTGTTAATCGACGCAATGGTTAAGTGATATAGTGGTCTTTGGATACACATCTTGGCGTAAACAAATTCAGTCGAAGAATGAAGTAATTGTGCTTTTTTTTTTGGTGTGGAGTGGTGCAGTGATGCAGTTCTTAAACTGCCACTTGTACTCTGCTCTTCTCGTCCTGAAAACCTGGGTTTCAAAATGCTAGAAGTACATTTTGTACAAGGAGAATCCCAAATAAATTAGCACTACGTCACCAACATCACAGTATCATGTCATCAATAAATAAACAGTACAAAAATAAATTACAATGCAATCAGGTCACTCCTATGTGACCCCCACAGTCTTATTCACAGAAAGTGTCATTTCTGATACCCCCCCATGCCAATATTGTTTTCCATCATAGTATACATTGCGTATATTGTTTTTGCCTTGCATGAGCTCTGAAATAATTACTTAAGCAGTTTCAAATCACCATTAACCATTTGTGTCACTTTGCTGCAGTGTCTGTAATTCTAAGGGTTCTTCTTTATATAGAGGCCATTTTAAACTGTATATACAGATTACTTAATTGTTCCCAATGAATAATTAAGTAAGTGGTGGGTTGTTTGATACAAATCTGTTTTGGTAGTGTCACAAATTGTCAAATCATGGCAGCTGTTTTTTTGCATAATGTAAGATTACCAGTTTTCTGAAATTTCCACCACTACAGGTGCTTGTGAGTAATATGAAAGTTTTGTGGAGCTCGACGGAATAAAAATATAGAGAGCGTAAGTGTTTGGTTTAGCATTATGTTTAGTGGTGCGAGTCATAGCTCCAGCTGTGGAGTCAAAGGTAACTGCTCTAATAATAATGGAGCTCAACAAGAACAAAAAGCCGCACTCTGAATGAATCTGCATATATCAGTAGCAATACTGGCTGGTGGCAATAGCTCCCAATCACCACAGGAGAAGTGTGGCTGTGCAGGAGTTAACTGAAATAGCCAGCTCTGACATTGTCTGTGTCTGGCTTTTTAAAGGCATCAACAGCAGCGTGAATTCAGCTCTGACAGAGGAACTGTCTGCCTGCTGCACTTTCCACGCCAACCAATGTAGCGATGCAACTAAGGAGTGCCAGCATCAGGGTTTATCCACTTTTCACTTTACGGCGCAAGTTCGCAAATCGCACACGTGCAGTGCTAGATATTCTGTCGTCTGTCACAGCCGAGCTGGCGGTAGTGATTCGGCGCTGCCCGTTATTTGTGATTGTTTGAGGCAAACTGAATACCTAAAGAATAAGTCATTTAGCCTCCATAAATCTTACTGTGTGGTCTGAGGAAGGCCTGAAAGGCAGGAGAGAATCGGGCGGTAATCTCACTAATCATAAATATTGGCGGAATGGATATGCAAGTTCTCATCATGCAGAACAATTTGAACTGTGACCATGTCTGTATACACCATGTGCTTGTACGATATACGTAAATATTTGTTCTTTAAGTTAATTATTAAACCAGAGGTTATAACTGCACTTGCTGGGCATAATGGTTTTTTTTTATTTATTTGTTTTCTTCCTTTTTTTAACCCCAATTTGCAAAGATGTGTTCTAAAGTGGCACATGCCCACAGTTATGAGATAAAATGATGACTGATGACTTATGATGACTGTCACCCTCCCCCCCAAGGATAAACACTTTCACATTTACATTGATGCTTTATCAGCTTTAATTAGGTGAGTGATGTAGTATTTTAGATATGATGTTTAATAATGGAAAGAAGCCTCTCAAGCAGGGTGATTAAGAATTATTGGGTGGTAAGATACATGCTGCAGCTCATCAGGAAAGCATTGGTGAAGGAGGCTGAGGAGCGGTAGGCATAGCTGGTTTAGAAGTAATTATCTAATTCTCCATTAACAATAATGATCTATATTAAACCTAGCATGGCCTAATCAAATAGCTAATTAAATGTGGAGGTAATCCTAAAATTTCATATACCATGGTACATATGGTTTTGGGATACCTAAATCTGAATTTCACTCTTAACTGAAAGTCTAATTACTTGCTTCTTGATGAGAGGATGCTATAGGGACCAATGCACTAACAGTAAAAGGATCTTTGCTGAGATAAATATCTGCTGCCAGACAGATTCTAATCATTGCAGTAAATTGTGCATGGAAAATAGACACATTGACTCTCAGTGGCCAGTTAGGCAACCTCATCAGCATAGATGTAGGTAGGGATAGTAGGGACATTTCTTGATCAACTTTGCAAGCAAGTGATTGTCATAGTTTTGGTACCTGCCGACTTTCAAGCGTAACCTCTACTCTTAGCTAACCTCATGTAGTACCATGTCAGACCTTCATTCTTCTCCAAAACCATTTTAAGGTTTGGGAAGTCATCAATTCAGACATGCCGTAATTGTACTAAACTGTTATTTCTGCACTTGTGGCCTTCCGGTTAGCTCTATCAAGTCTGACCATTCTCTTATGAACTCTCGACATAAGGTGATTTTTTCCAACAAATTTGCAACTGATGGGATTTTTTTTTGTTTGTTGGACCATCCTCTGTAAACTCTAGACACTGCAGTACATGAAAATCCCAGGCGAGATTCTAAAGCTTAGCCACATGCTAACTGAACCTCTTGACCCAGAGTGCTACAAAGGAGCCTCAAGATTTGCAATGTGGCAGAGTGGGCTTTTTGCAGCAATGAGGAGACGTATCTAATAAAGCTGCCATTGAACCTTTGAAATGCAGGAATTATTCATGCTCAAAAGAATGGTCTCACATCACAGCAGAATAAGGTACAAATCATTTTTAAACATGTAGAGGTTTTACGGGTTATATGGTACTATGAATATCTGAGGACGGAACCCTGCTCAGGAGGCTGGTATGTGAGGCTCACTCATACACATGAACAATGGAGCCAGAACATGACACACCCCTAGTTGGTCCTTGCAGAAGGCTTCTGGTTGACTAACTTTCCGACTGACAGTTTTCCCGCTCTTTGCTAACTGGTCCAAAACAATGTAGGACAACCCAGAGTTATAATCTTACCTAGTTAGTACCATTTGGCTAAATACGTATCTGACAGGAATCACTATGTACCCAATTTACTCTCGTCTGCTGAAATCCTTCAGTTCATTATTCAGGTTGTGGTAGAAATGAGTACCTTGAGTATTAGCCTCTGTTTTTTTATGAATTAAATATGTTGTTCTTGATATATTTTCAATTAAAGGTAAGTAAACTTTTGAATAAGCACTTGCACATTGAAGAGGCGTGCAAAGGTGATCAATAACTATATTTGGACGACATTTGCTTTTTGACAATATGACAGACTGTAGACATCATTCACTGAAGACGTGCAAGCTTGGGCTTCCTGTACCCTCTGTGACATTTTTTTACCCACCCAATATAGGGTCATGTTATGGAGGGGCTGGAGGGAGGGTTTGGTTTTTACCCTTATAATTATCTTAATTAGGTGTTAGGATGTCAAAAATTATGTTGCTGCTTCACAAACAAGTAAAGAGTCAGTCTGACTTTACACAAAACTGTTCACTTATTTTAATGTGTATTCAGTCATTTTCATATGTGTGATACATTTTTTCAAGGGAAGACTTAAAAACAACAGAATTCTATTGCAATGCATGCCTAAAATCTGCTATGCTGTCAGGATTGTATGAATGAATTACTGGTTATTAAAATTTGAATACCTTTGAAAGCAGTATAAATAGCTATGTCCAGACAACAAACGGACAAGAAACCCCTTAAACAAACATTATTATTGTCCAGAACAGCAAAAAAATGCAATTTTTGAATAAATATTGTTTTTTCATATCTCCACATTTCATTATAGTTGCATTTAGTAGCTTAAAATGAATATTAAAAAAATCACCATTTATTTCCAACATGCATGTCATTAAGGACCCGATTGCAGACCATGGTATCAACAAGCACCAGGAACTACTGTGATTTTCCAGAGAAAATGCAAATATTTGTGTTACAAGTCATCATATTGGATTGAAATTCAAAGTACTTGAATTCAGAGAGAAAACTAAAAGCTCTTAAGAAAAAAGGTTGAAATCTGATGAAGTTTAGAGGTCATGTTTCACTTCTGTGGGCAGTGAATAATTTAGCAGCCCCTGTGAATAGCAAACAGAACCACAGCCAAAAAGGGCAGAACTTTGGTGTCAGCTAGGTTCTGATGGTCTTTTAGAAGACAGTTTGCTTTTGTGCACTCAGAACACTCCTCCGAGCGAGGGTTTGAAGAAATCCATCTAACTGCTTCTCCTGGTCAGGACCGCATGCCAAGAGCCTCTCTCTCGGGCCTCACCAGGTTGAAGAAAGAGGTACACCTTGGACAGGACAACAATCCATCACAGGACACCCAGAGTGGAGGCAGGATTCGAACCCCCAACCCTGGAGGTGTGAGGTAACTGCTATCCAATGAACCAGCATAGCAGGCCTTTAAAAGAGTCCAGCCAATCTAAATATGACAATGTGCTTCAGTGATAATCATCATGTTGAAGACATGACAGGATATCGTTTGGCATAAAATACATAAAAAGTCCTAGGGTACTGTTGGTCACCCTTAGCACCTGGACCTTCAATCAGGGTCAGCATCACCGTGTAAGTTGTACATGTGTTTCCTGTGTGAAAATAAGCAGCAAAGTATCAAATATATAGAGCTTCTGAGCACATTGCCTGAAGGGAGACTGTGAGTTTGATTAACACCAGTATCAAGGGTGTATGAATTTATTGACTAATGCTCCCTCTGCTTGATTAAATAATACATTTGAATTGTTGTCTGGGTTGCATCTAATTCATCTGGAGATTAATCATTTTTTAAGTTATGTAAGAGTCTACAAACATTTCCATAAACTGTACCATAATTTGTGAGATGGAAATGATCGACCCAGTTCACTTTACTGACTAGTCTATTTATCCTCCAGCTCTTTCATACTGATATACCTTAACTTGTAGACAACTACTATGTTAGTGTGCGTATGAAAATATATAAACACAGAAAATTTGTTACGGATTATCTTAAGGCTGTTACATATACCACATCACCCTGGTGCTATGACGACCATGTTGTCCAAGGAACTCATGACCGTTAGCATGGATAGGTTGGAGAGCTACAAAATAAATTAAAAAGAAAGTAAATTAAGAAATATAGTGGTTAGCCAGCTACCACTGGTGCAGTGTATTAGGTGAACAAACAGTATGGAAAACATTATCACTGCTTAGTACCCATTTGTTAAGCGAATTTTTTAAAAGGATTATTTCTAATAAGTATTGCTTTTGTACCATTTTTAATAATAGGTTAGGAAACAGTACCAATGTCTCGGAGGTTGTGGGTTCGAATGCCATGGATGGCACAGTAATCATATCACCTTTGGGCCCTTCAGCAAGACCCTTAACCTCTGCTCCAGGGGTGCTGGGAGCTGATTGGCCCTGCCCTCTGACCCCAAGCTTTTCTCACTTGTATGTTGTTTTGGACAAAAACAGATGCTAAGTAAATACATGTAAAATGTAAGCTTTATAGAAACACAAAGGCACTTAAATATATAGTTAGTATTGGCAGAGCTCAAGAGTTGTGCCATTAGGAAAGATTCCTAATGTTTTCCAACAGAAAAAAGTGTAGGGTTTCCAAGTGAAGGCTAGCTGTGCTAAAGCTATGAACAGGCATTGAGGAACAGTGTCGTATTGCTGCCGATAAGCCGATGAATAGCTAGGAAGCTCAGCTCAGTTCAGTTCTAGACAATTCTGTTGGTCTAAGCAGGGATGCTATGGTCTCTCAGACATTCCTGCGGATGCTTAGCAGGCAACAAAACACCCAGAGCCTTCAATCAGCCCTCGACGTAGTATGTTGTGTCAGACATACACTCAGCCAGCTCACATTCTTTGAAGTGATAATTTTCTGATCTGAGTACTCATAGTCTGAATAACTTTGTGGTATTTCATCTTCATGGAGGGAGAGATAATGAGTATTATATTTAGCAGTGTTTTCCTCATTAATATGCCATGGGACAGGCTAAGGCACTCTGAAAATAGCCTTGTACCAGAGTAGCACTGTAAAATGGGCTGCATAGTGCTGCAGGGCCCCAACCTTTATTACAGTGTACACATTTTCATACCCAGGAAACTTCAAATTTTATCAGAGTAGCTCATGCCCTCCTGACAGCAGACTTCAAGGTCTGGTGCTAAAGTAATGTGAGGCTGTAGGAGCTGTACAGGAAGCTGTAAGCGACCCTGAAGTTTCAAAATCACCTGCAAGGTTCTAACAATGGTTTTGTTGTGTTTTTTTTTCTACAAGCCAAAATTAAAAATAGGAGGGGGAAGAATTCCAGTCAAATGACTTGTTGGTCACATTAGAGTTCTTAAGCAACAAACCCTGGGTTGCAGATAAATCTAGCTTTTATATACTGTATGTCATATGTTCTTTTTGATGCATCCTTTGCCTGGACTCAAACGAAGAAGATATTTTTTTTTTTTTTTTGGGATTGTGAGACCTGAACTTGACAGGTTCTACATGGAAACGGGATCAAGTACTGCACCTGCTTTATTTTAAATGCTTTCATCCCCCTTTTATGTTGTGTAAGGAGAAGAAGAAAGGAAATCTGCTTTTCTTTCATCCCCTCAGGGGAAACGTGATCCTCTGTGGATCAGACAAATTATGCCGGGATTTATTTCTGTGTGGATTGTCCATGAATGTTTAATATAAACCAGTTTGGAGTCACTGAAGGTAAGAAGTAAATTTTTTCTGATGGTCAGGAGAAAGAACCAACATGGAAGAGTTGCAGTGTGTGCTAGTGAACAATCTACCCGAAATACGTATCAAAGGCCAACTGTGCCTTCCTTCATTATACCTGTACTGCTAGCATTCCACCGAAATCCTCTGGGAATCCTCGCGTGCGTCATTCCAGCCTTCTTGTTCCCACTAACACTGAAATATGGTCTTCAGCTTGCCTTCTGTTTAGGCCATGGGTCAGGCTGAGCCATGCAACAAAATTAAAGAACAAGACTCTTTGCGAAGAATTCAAACACTGAATATTTCAGTTTTTTTGTATGGTTACACTTTCAGTGACCTAACTGGTGTTCTGGTGTGACCGGAAGTCACACTGCATGTTTAAATATCACTCACAGTTAAGACAGACAGCAAATGCCCTTGCTGTCTCGCTAATGAGTAGCTGGTATTTCCAAGTGCATCTTTAGCCTTACACGTCATGCTTATAAAACCACTGGACCTGTTTTAGAGCACTTGTATTTTAAAGGAACTATTAAAGGGTAATATATTAGGCATTTTCACATTGGGAGGTTCTATTTCCCAGCATGCTTTGTTGAAGAACAGACAGCAGAGGCAATAGACCAGGGACTGCAGCTTGTTGTGAATTAATCATTCACCTCTGGCTTTGGAAAGTGTGCAGCCTTTCCAGCCCATGAAGAGAAGCTGACACTTGATTCAATTAATCGTTACCACTGTGGTACAAAAACACTTATGATTTAAAGAAAAAGATTCTCCAAATAATAAAGTTGTTGGTTCTCTTGCCCCAATAATGGTTATTATTAAATGAACACATCTCCATCTTAACCTGGCTTATAAGTGGCTTAAGAACAAAACAAACATCAATCAATCTATTTTCTGAACCACTTATTTTAGGGAGGGTCTGGAGCCAATGCAAGACAGCTTAGGGCACTAGGCAGAGGGCACACTGGATGGGGTGCCAACCCATTGCACGGCACAGCAAAACAAATATGTGTCAAGTAATTAAAATAAGGCAAAACTGTAGATTTACAGGAGTGCAGGTGGAGGAGGGGAAAAATGACTGGCAGGTGCACAAAACCATTGGTGCAGCTGGGTCTTTCATTAGTCATATACACATCAAAAATAGCTGCTTACCTATTATTGCAACAACAAAAAAAGTAATGCAGTTGGCTCCAGTTGCAGCCTCTGGGAGGGCAGCCATTGATGGTCAATGGATCAGTCTGTGGCAGGGCTGAAGCTGCTGAATTCTGTAGTTTGAAGCTGGCAAACAGTCGATATTCAGCCCAGGGATAAGAACATGAGGATAAGGTGGGGGAACATAACAGAAATGTGAAAAGCATGCAGTGGGCGTAGAAATTGCTGGACTTTTATTTTTGATTTTGAAAGAATATTTCATGAAATAGAGAAAACAGAAATACAGCTGATTTAGAATATATTAAGTTGCTTAGCCTATTTACATTAATTAGCCTCCAGCATTTTGCAGTGTTTAAGTAACCAGTTTTTTGTACATTGAAAGTTTAACATTCGCTCAATTTTCCTTGCAAAATTACTTGAGCTGCTGCTCACAATTTGGGGAATAAACCATAGAACAACCTTCAATGTCTTGTGTTGGATTCAAGCCTAGACTTTGAATTTATCGCTCAAGGTCTTCCACATTTTTAAGACAATCAGATATGGTTTTGGCTTCATGCATTGGGTCACTGTGCAGCAGAAGATGAATCACCATATTGTTGAGGATCTGCATTCTAACATAACAAGCCAACTAACACCTGCTTATTAAAAGCAAATTTGCAACATTACACTGTTCCTGTTCTAAGGAAGTGTTTTGTCTATGTATTGACCTGTGCATACCTTAGAAAGAAGGCTGAATAATCATTTTTGTATAAATGGAGCATTTTTGTTCACAGTGTCGGTTTTACCACTTACATGCCTTATTGCATATTCAATCTGAGATACCATGGAAGATTTTCCCTTCACAGTGAACTGTACAGACCAAATTTAATAATAAACGTTATATTCTACCGGAGGGTATGTTTCAAATATAGCTGGGTTACACTTCTCAGCCACCCTGGGAAAGCCCTCCGAGTGTATTATAGAGGTGACTCCACCAGATGGTCAGACCTCACATTCAGGAGGAAAAATGGATTCTGGACTGGCCATCAAACAGTGAACCACCTCTTCTCCCTCATAGAGCTGTCTGAGGCCTTCATAGAAATATGCTAAGACAGAATGCACGTGCTTCACTCCCTGTATGAATATATTAAGAGCTGTGTTTGCATATTTGGCACAAATGGAAGCCATTAAAAATTGGTTTTGGCCTCCATCAAAGGTACTTATTTTCTCCTGTCTGTGTCATGGACTGGATATGAAATTAAGTGAAATTTAATTAAATGACGTGAAATTATTTAATTAAAGATTTTATTTCATGAGAAGCAGTATCTTCAAATCCTTGGGTATGGTACTCTCTTCAAAAAGAATGGATTGCTTCTCTTCAGTGAGGGGGAATATGCCCTTATTGAAGCAATCTAAGTATCTTTGGATCTTGATCCTGGGTAATGGTAAGAGGGAACAGAAGACTGACAAACCAGTCCGTTCGATGATTACAGAAGGGCTATTCTAGCAAAGTTCCAAGAGACTCATGGTTTACCTGTTAATCTACATCCCGATCCTCATCTGTTGTCATGAGCTTTTGGTTGTGACTATAAGAACACGGAAATGTAGCCTCTCCAAAGGCTGGGTGGACTCACTTTGCATTACAAGGAGCTAAGTCCCACTGGGTGGAAGTTCAGAGGAATACTCAGGACCTACTAGAGGATTACATCTCCCAGCTTCCTTTGGAACATCTAGTCATTGACCGAAACAAACATGCAAAAAGATGGCGGGCCTGACCTGCCCAGCAGGCTGGCACTGCGACCCTTGCCAGAATAAACGGTGGGAAAATGGCAATGATGATGAAAGTCTGTCTTAATTCATTAATGAGACTGTGTTTGAGGATGTTGTTAAAGAAGAGGCTCCCCAGATCTTGATTGTTTTCTGACTTAGTGGCTGAAGATTCTGGGTGGTATTTTATGCCTTCGACTGATTATTAATTTAACAGTGGAATTTAACAGCTGCTATCTTTTTATATCCCTCTCGTGACTTGTCTGCCTACGGCTCTTTTCATGAGTTGTTGAGAACTTGACTTAATCTTGCTTTGTAGTCTGCCACATACAGATAGGCACATTAAGCATACAAGTACAGATGTATTCAGTATGAGTAAACATTTTATATGCACAGGGGTAATGTCATGTCTGTTCCAGCGCTCTGGCTTTTCGGGTCCCAGGAGTGCTGATCGGGGTTTTGTGTTTGCCCAGTGTGTTTCCTTATTTCTTTCAACTGCCCATGCCCTGATTGCTCTCATGTTCCACCATTCTCTCGTTTTAAGTCCACATTTCTCCTCTTTTACTTGTCGTGTGTTTATTAGTGTCCCTGCCAGTCTTGTTCCTGTTCCTTGTGCACTGCTAGATCGGTCTCTTAATGCCCAGAGTCTTGTCAGTCTGTGTTCTAGTCCCCTGTTGTGTTCAGGGCAGAGCCCAGTGGTTCTTTTCTTGCCTTTTCTTATTAAAACCCTGTTTTCACAGCTCACATCTCATTCCTTGACTCCCTTGTGTCTTGGCCATGCAACCCACCTCCAGTGAGAACTATGACAGGTGGATTCCAATCGACATTTTGCAAATTTCTAAAAGCAGCTAGGCGGCAACTGTTGGAGGCAGAGAGTTTAAGTTTTCAGGTTCCAACGCAACAAAAATGTGGTCTGAGGCAGGTTATTGCTTTTTATATCTGCCGTACAGGAGACGCAGCACTCTTACATTGGTTCAATCTGCTCTATTTTTTGTATACATTGAAGGATAAGAGATTGCATCATCTACCCATCCATTTATTTTCCATACCACTTATCCATTTCATGGTCATAGCAAGTCTAGTTGTACCCTACCTTAGGAAGCGTAGGACACAGACTGGATGTCAGCAGAGAACACGTTAGTTTAAAAAAGTTCCCACAAACTGAGAGTCATAGATGAACCTACCCTGATGTATTAGCAGGTTTATGTGATATCAGTGTAGGAATAAAATGGGATGTTATGACCATTATGCATGAATAATGATGCATGCAGCAAGGAGCCACGTTTTATACATTTAATCGAATGACTTTCTTACGGCACGCTGTAACTATCATAGTGAGGTGAGAATGCAATGAGCACACGAGAATGCCTTTCTAACTCTCCTACTTGTACCAAACGTAGGAATAACTAAATGTACACTAACTCCTTTGTAATTCTATATTTAATCTATGATTAAATGATTGCTGCGTATACTGGAAAACCACATGAGCAGTGCAAATGTAGTTTTTGTGTATGACTGAACATTTTAAATTATTTTTGGGTATCTAAGTATATTTTAGATGTTTAGAAAGAGTTCTGCCAGGAAGTCTTTAAGTAGCTCAGTTGGGTTAGAAGGGGCAGCCCGGCAATTTTTTTAAAGCAATCATACTTTTAAAATTTTCTTTAAGTATATGAAAGTAGGTGAAACAGTCAGTACTTGCATGCAATACAGATCAGTACTCCCTTTGCCATTAATAGTCGACAGCTAAATTTGAAGCCAGATGTTATCAGTTTTATTATTAAAGAACTCAGTAATTGACTTTGCTATTAATATTACGTGGTATCTTAGGTGATGAGTCAATCTTTTTTGTCAGATGAACTGTAATGATAAACGGCCACTTTTGTAGTCTATGAGAGTCTAAAGTGCGACACTTGAGGTACGCAGGGTTTAGGGAAAATTGATCACATTCACGCTAGTGTTACCACACGTGTGCCTGGAGGCTTTGGTGTAAAAAGCTATGTCTGTGGGTGCATCTGCAACTTCCTCTGAGAGTTCTGGCCCAGTGGAAAAGGTGACAGTATTGTGGAGACACCAAAGCACATGATTCCATAAGCCGTTAGTCTTTACAAAATGAGTTTCTCCATGGGGCCTGATGAAGTGTGCATAAATCATGGAGTTATCACGATGACGCCACCTGGAGCTTTCCATCCCTGCTGGAGTGGTGTTGCTAAGCGACTTGAAGGAACAAACAGAGTATATTTCCTTGGCAGAAAGCCTAGTCAAACAGGCGCAATTACAATGTGGACACATACTGTGAGATTCAGTGTATATCATTCAGATTCCAACGTGTCAAAAGCATTGTAATTACAGTGCGATATTCAGAGATGCCTTATAAATGAAAAGATACTGTTGACTTCAAACTATAAAATAGAGTCTTTAGGTTTTAAGTAGTCAGTGTGGGGCAGCCTTTTATTTCTGAGTTTTAAATGTGGATGCTAATAAACTGCTGTCATTAAGATGTGAAATTATGTCACATGAATTCTTTCTGCATTTTTCCAATAATAATGTGAATGCTTTGACATATTAATGCCTCCTGCTTCCTTTATAACAATCTGGATCTAATAATTATAATAACCTGAATTTAATAATCTACTTTCAGTAAATCTTGGCGATACATGGGACGACGTTGACCTTCAGGAATACCTTTAGGAACTGACCTTGGGTTCTTATTTTCTTCTGATTCATCTTCAACGCAGCCTTGTTAGTTAAAAGGGTTTGCACTGCTACTGGTACAGAATTTTAATGTTAGTCAGCACTTAGCCGTTGTAATGGAGCGCAGTGTAGTATGTCGATGAACGCCACGACTGGAATCATTATTTCTGTTTAAACTAAGAAAAGAAAAGACATGGTCAAGACCACTGAAACGAGCAGACCAGCAAGGCAAATAAATGGCTCACTGATAAATTGTGCAGCCAAACACGTCTCAGTGGTCTCTTTTGTACTTCTCTTTCGATAATTCAGTGGCGGGAGACATGAATGTGCGCCATAAAAGTCTTGAATACCGTTGAAGTAATCATTATTAAAGTCAAGCCAGTCAAAATCCTCACCATGAAAATCATGTCCCTATTGTGATAGGGAGACTCCCTGTCGCATCCCTGCCTCGCTTCCTCTTCAGCTATTATTGTCCTTTATAGGATGTTGCAGATCGATTATCCAAAGGTTCCGTAGACCTGTTTTTCAGGTGCGTCGGATCAGCATATAGCTTACACAAAGCTTAAATGATGTATGGACTTTGTCTGGCTGCAAATGAATACTCACCTGCACTCCCTCTCTCAAAAGTTTTTGAACGCGTGGAGTATTCTGTGGTTCATTACATTTTAAGCATGTGCTGTGTAGAAATGTTAGATTTTAAGAAGGAGAATATTAAACGAATAGCAAACATTACATATGTAGATTTAAAAAAACATGCTAAATCCTATCGGCTGAGCAAACTCTATGCATTCTATTAGTTCTAGGTATTTTTTTGAACATCCACACTAACAGTAATGGAGAAGTGCCCAGAAAAGATCTGCACTAACTGGAGTTTAGCTTTGACCTTTCTGTCCATTTCATCCCAAATTAATTCAATGGGGTCAAGGTCAGGTGATTGTGAAGGCCATGTCAGCAATTTCAACTTTTCTCTCTCTTCTATCTCCTTCAAATAGTTAAATGAGCACAATGCTTAAAGCTTAACCAGGGCATTCAAAGACTAATCACTTATTAAAGTGTCCTTCCTTTAGGTATCAGTAATTGTTGCTGCTTCATGAACAAGCACACAATCTTTGGGGCAAGGTCATTGAAACATCTACAATACATTATTTAGGAGACAATTTTAAGCTTCTTTCTGAGGACAATTATAGGAAAATTCTGTATTCTTCTGTCAACTTGTGTCAAAAACGTGGGAAGTTTTGAACGTTTTTCACTTAAGCGTATTCTCCCAACTGATTGCCACGTGTTTTGTTTTCGCCCTTCTGGGATGTTTATTGGGCTAGCTCCATTATTTATGTAGCCCCCATAAGTTTTACAGCCTCTCTCACAAGCCTGCCGTCACTCTGGAGTTACTCGCCGGGGGCAGCATGCTACAGCCGATGGGAGAATACGCGTAGCAGCAAGGCACATACAAAGTTACATGGAAAACAGGCTTAAGCACCTGATGGGAGAATATGACACTTTGAATAGAGAATATCTGAAAAAAACTGCAGAGCTGCCAATATTTTTGGCCACAACTCTTATTACAGACCTCTCCAGTTCTGTTTTAATGTTATCTTATGACATCTGAGAATCAGACTCTAGTTCAGGAGAACATTACTGCAGGTCAGAATTGCATTTGAAGGGTGATCTCCTTAGACCAGTGTGTTTTCATTGGACTGGTTTTTCATCTTCACTTTCTTCCATCCTCTGCTGTTACTTTCAGTGTATCACTGCGCAGAGATGCTGCGTATAGAACCAGATAATGAGTACTAATACTGGGCACCTGCCTGATTACCAAGAAATAAGAGAGTATAAAATATCTCACAACAATAAGCAGCAGGATCAGTGGCTGTCATTGTGTTCAATATCTTACATTTAAAAAAGAATGAAGCACACATTTGGTGGTGTCACTTCAGTTCAAACTATTCAAAAACAGATCTTTTTAAATTATCAAAAAAGTCAGAAAAAAAACTCCTTTGCAGTGAAAAGGTGTATATTTATTTAAAGAATAAGCACCCCTGTAGATTCACGTATAATCTTTTACATCGATCTGTCTACTGATGAAGACCACTGAGACTGGGAAAATATTACACTTACCCTTGCAATTTGTCAGTAAACCATCATTTATAGAGATGGGACAAATGAAGCTTCAAAATCCGTGATGGATGGCAGTATTCTGAACTAACCAATCAATGCTGGTGCTAAATGAGGCTTCGAAACCCATTGTGGGCTGAAGTATCCAAGACAACCAATCAATGGTTGCACTAGGATTTCAGTACCGATTTCAAATGTATTTAACTTTATCTATCACGTAAAAACCTTTTTTTAACAGACTTTCATTTTAATACAAGGAATTTCAATAGTACTTTTTTAAGCAAGAGTATCATTCAAATAAGATTTCGAAATCATGCACGAGACTCACTAAGCACAACTTCAAACAAAGGTGCAAAGAGAGTAACTGCAGACCAGAATGGGTGCCAATGAAACTTGTGAAATGGATGTGGCTGACGGTGCAAACTTTTCCAATTCACCAACACACGACTTTTGTTTGTAAGGACAAATACTTAGGGTCATACTTGGTCGTAACTCAGTAAACTGTATTAAATAATTTCTCTTCTCTATACCAAGACTCATAAGTCAAAGATGCCTCTATTGCATCATATTTACTGACATTCTACAGAACTTTGAAAAACTGCAGCAATAGTCTTGTACTCATTCTGATACATCCGCTTAACATGACCGCATGCTTTTCCATTTGCTCCCAAAAGATGCTTCTGTCCATCCTTCACTCTTTTTGCCATTCGATTGGCTTTAAAAAATGATTTCATTCTTCTTATCTCAAATGATGGAGGAAGTAAGCATTTTTCTAATTCACAAATGCAATTTCTGATGGCTTGACAGAAAATAGCCTTGGAGAAGAACTTTTTAATGTACTTAACTGTTCCCAACTTAATTTGACTTTTAATATTTTTCATTTTTTTATTTTGTATTTCTTTTATTAGCAAACTTTGCATTTTAATTTTCTTATGCTTTTCTATTCCTGTCTCTGTAAAGCCCTTTGAATTGCCTCCGTGTATGAACTGTGCTATATAAATAAATTTGTCTTGCTATTTTTTCTTGGCTTACAGCATTCTTAAACTTCTGTAATTATTAGTGTAATCTAAATACAGTAAAATATTAACAAAATATATACTAGATTACTCTGTCCTGACCAATGATTAAAAGATTTTTCTATGCTGTTGCAGAGCCAAGAGAAGAATCCCATGAAGCAGGTTATTCTTCCCGCCTGATATACCCGCCTTTGGAACAACACAGTCACTTAAGCAGCCCAAGGTGGATTCCATACCAATTCCCATTCATGAGGAAAATGGGAGAGAGAGGCATACATCTCTGTCTCTTTCTTAGCATATCCACCATATATACAGGTATACGTATGAAATTTCTCCAAACGAGCTAAATGGCTGACCCAGATTTCTTAGAGTGCTGCAAAAATACGCCATTATACCACCGCAATTTACTTTACTACATTTTATAAACTTGGAGAAAAACTATTTTTGGATTAGAATATTCTCAATTTTCTGTAATTCTTACTGTAATCTAAAAAAAGTAAAACATTAACTAAATATATGCTATATATCCGATCTAAATATAAGTTCTGACAAATTAGTAAATAGTTTGCTCTATTACAGATGTGTAAGAGCTTTTCCAAGAAATGGAACGTTGAATTCACTAAGACCTTCATGTATGTACCGCATATGTATATGTATAATGAAAAGCTGAAATGAAATGTTTATAAAAGGTTGTGACAACGTTGAGTGCGTTACATTTCGGCGTCTTTGGTGTGGTGACAACTTTAAATCGGTATACATTTATAAGCATAAGTTAAAAATAATTTTATTGTGCAATACCACCTGAAGATTATACAACTGTTTTTACTTATCTCAATCGAGCAAGTAGCTTATGTCCAAAATTAGTATAAAATAATAATGAAATTTTATGAGCGATGATCTCACAAAAAAAGAAAAAAAACAAGTTTCATATGATGAAAAACATAAACAGCAGTACAATGAAATGATGCATATTGTCATGATCCTAGACAAAGAAGACAGGAGGACCCAATTGCATCATCCGATCTTTAATAAAAGCGACAAAGCCCGGAACGAAATCCCAAGGGTCGAACAGGAAACGGGCTCTCAGGCAAACAGCGAGGCTCAAGAAGCCATGGAGTCAGTCCTGGGGAAGGAGAAGCAGGAGGGGAAATCTCTGGGGTAAACAGGATGGAGCAGGAGACGGGAACAGGTCAGGAACAGGTCAGGAATGCACAAGGAACCACAGGAATGGGAAAAAGGCGACCAATCAGGGAATGTGTAATGCTTGGTATCTCTCTGCAATGGGACGATGCTTCGCATTGCCTCCCCTGCCTGCTTGTACTTATATGCGGTGATGTTTATGAGCTACAGCTGGAGGAAGGGCATTTGCACGTGGTTGGGCGAGAGAGGGACCTGACACATACATTGTATACATATACATACATATATTTGAATATTGGAGTAACAAAGGTAAAATACACATTAATGCAATTCACAATTTAATATAAACAGGCAGAACCAAAGAATTGGCTACTGATGTAGCTGGACAACGATCTGCCAAAGTCTGCGTAAAAGAATATCTGACACATTTCACAGATTAGAACGTTACAGTCTATCCTTGTAATAGTACCATGACTGTCTCAAAGGGACATTTAACTTCCCTTCCCTTCTCAGCATACAATCCCTCATGCAGGCTTCAGAGGTTCTCCCACAGGATCCTCAAAGTCTGCTACCACTGACCATGACCGAGCTGTCATTATTGAATCTTCAAGAGAACGTCCCCCTAAGGTGACAAGTTACCTAACCTATGAAGAGACTGAAGCTCCTCCTGCATCTACAATAACTAGGCCCAATTTCCTGAGCGCTTACTTTTGAAAGTCCACACAGTAGAATGCTATCATAATCCAAGAATTTCCAGGGCAATAATGAATAATAATAAATAATTAAAAGAAAAGTCTAAATTGTCCTGGAAAGTCGACACTAGACATCATTTGACGTGTTTTTTTCAGCTCACTATTATGCAGGTGTTATCCTTCAGGTAAGCAGCACTGAATGCCTGTGAACTGGTGCTTCTCAGAATCAAAATTTAGCAATTATTATATTTTGTTAATGTTAACTCATTAATGTGTAGCATATATCCAATATGTAGCAGTAGGCAATTTATCCAGACCTTTATGAATGCATTCAGATAAGCTAAGATGACAATGCCTAATGCGTAGAACACTTAGATATTCTCAGATTGTGTAATTTGCAAGAATGGTTATAATTAGCATTCAGAATTTGATACACGCCTGTTGATTTTAAGCTTTTGCCTGGTGGCTTTCTCTAACGAAGACCCCCAGTGAATCTGGGTGTATTTTTACATGTCCAGGAACAGAAGAGGGTCCACACTGAGTATACTGGCAAAGGTAGATTAACTGGCATATGTTGCTCAAAAAAATATACAAAATAAAAAATCTTGTCCACCCATGAATCTGGAAAAACAGCCACATTTTGTTCTTTTAAAATTTCAGGAACTAAATATACTCAGAAGAAATGTAACATATTATTATATTATTTGGAAATTATGTATAACCAGAACATTAAATAATGATGTTATGCACAATACCTGATAACGGACTTTTAGTCTTTAGTAGTGCTGCTAAACCTACAGGGTTAAGCTGCTTCAAAAGATCATCAACAGCCAGGCAGCCATGTGTTGAACATATATCACTGTTACTGTGTCTTTGTTCCCCTATTTCCCTCACATTAAATTAGTCTTTTTGACTAAATCTGGCATATGTATATTAAGAAATGACATATGTTGTCCCTGTCAAATAAACTAATAAACAAGCAAACTACAAATTACTGTGGAAGACATTAGTGTCCCCCTATTGGCAAGACTGAATGATACATGGCTGGTGATCTCAAACCTCGCCTCCTGGCTGTTTGTCTCAGACATACGCTAGCCAACATAAGATTTCTAATCCTCCAAGCATTCCATAAAGGTAATCTTCCCTGTTCTGTTCTCTTCCAGCTGTTTTTAAGGTAAAGATTTTACGTTATAAATTGAAAAAGTTAGCACTACTCGATTAGCTGTTTAAGGAGGTGCAGGCCTAGCTTAAACATTCAGCCAGTGCATAGTGGATTACACCTGCAAGGAGGTACAGGCCTTGCTTAAACATTCAGCCAGTACATAGGGGATTACACCTGCAAGGAGGTACAGGCCTTGCTTAAACATTCAGCCAGTACATAGGGGATTACACCTGCAAGGAGGTACAGGCCTTGCTTAAACATTCAGCCAGTACATAGGGGATTACACCTGCACGGAGGTACAGGCCTTGCTTAAACATTCAGCCAGTACATAGGGGATTACACCTGCACGGAGGTACAGGCCTTGCTTAA
>JAACJT020000013.1:9797987-9815270 GCA_009936485.2 Gymnarchus niloticus | reverse complement strand
CTTGCTTAAACATTCAGCCAGTACATAGGGGATTACACCTGCACGGAGGTACAGGCCTTGCTTAAACATTCAGCCAGATCTTTTTCTTTTTCAGTAGTTCATGTTACTTTCAAAAAGCATTAATTCATTTATGTTAAATCCTCCATGACTGGACAACTACAGTGTACCCAATTTTGAGTCACATAATATACATAGCATAAGAATCAAATAGGAATGCAAATGGTATCAAGAATTAAATACATCTGTAAGTCAACAATGGCTATAAGAATTGAAGGTTCAGTATGGTTATTAGAGACAAACCTAGAGCCATAAAATATTGATAACTATGAGAGGAAGAAGCTGCAAGATCAGAATGGCTTTAAAAGATAAAGCTGAAGCTGGTGGGTTAGAATGGCTATGACATGATGGTTGAAGCTACAAGATCATAAAGGCTATGAATGATAAAGCTGAAGCTGGAGGGCTGGGATGGCTTTTATATATGAAACCAAAGCTTGCTGATGATAATGAGAACTAAAATTTAGCACCTTATCACACTCCCTTAACGTCACCCCATGACCGAAAAAACTTAGTCTAGTCCAGGGGTCTAATATAGTGGATGCTATGTATTTTAATCAATTTACTGTTAATGACAAAGCCACAGTGAATGCCAACATTTGGTTATGGGCCTTGGTTTAACACGCATTGCATAGTCATCACGCACAAAATCACTTAATAAAAAATAGCAGTGTTCTTTTTTAAAGGACTAGCAGAGTTTTTGATGGCATGATTTTTAAAAGCTATTCATAAAAGGAAAAGGAAAATTGCTTGCAATTTCATCTAAGCAGGAGAGAAAGTCCAGTATCCGCTGAAGAATCAGTTTACCTCCTTGCTCATATAGAAGCACATTGCACTGTTTCTAACAGATATTTCATCAGTTTACCCTTGAATGTTCAGACTGACCCATCAGTATGGGCCATCATATCTCTGTCGTCCCGTCTTATGGAGAACCAAAGTCATAGGTGTGCTTCTCCACCTCTCTCCACTTACAGCTTCCTCAGCTTCATCTTCACCCCCTGCCACAGACGCAGACACTCTCTGTCAGCTGCCTCTGTTCACAATGCTTCATATGCTGTCTTTTCTACTTCTACTTGATTCAATTTCAACTCTGGCCTCTTGTAAAAACCTCTAAACGTGTGTGTGTGTGTGTGTGTGTGTGTGTGTGTGTGTGTGTGTGTGTGTGTGTGTGTGTGTGTGTGTGTGTACCTCAGCTGTCTGTCTTTTTCGTTTCGTTTTTCCTTTCTAATCCTTGTTATTGGGCATTTTTCACCCCCAGCCTTATTCATGACTTTGATCCCCAGAGTTTTACTAACCCTTCGAGTTAAGCACAATATACAATTCAAGGTCAGTTCAATTATTAGAATCCTCAGTGAGGACTCACGTGTCTCAGAACATTCTTTTTTTGATTAATAAAATGTTATGTATACTCTATATGCTGCTTTAACCATGCTTTTTGGCACTATTCCTCTAAAATATTCAGAAATCCTTCTGCTCGTTTGCTAGGAATGGATTTTACGCAGTAGTGGTGTTTCTTTCAGAAGCTTAACAAGCTCTCTGTAAAGGTTAATATAATTCTCATAAAGCCCATCAGTTTAAAGGGCTTCCTGATAAAATTTCTGCTCAAATTTCCTTCCTTCACACCACACTAACATCAGCGGTATGGTTATGATACTAGGGTAATACCAGACTCTAGAGCTATCAATTCTTTAAGTTCAGTGTTGCTAAAATATCACATAAAGGTCTTTAAAAATTTCATCATATAAATAATTGGAAAAAAAATGAAAGGCTAATTATTCTCAGTGCTATTCATGCTTTATGCTCTTGTCTATATATCGTAATTTTTTGCTGCTTGGCTCTCTTACATAAGGAGTGTGTTCCTGTGTGTGTGTGTGTGTGTGTGTGTGTGTCTGTCTTTCTGAAGTTAATTCAGAGTCCCAATCTCTGAGCTTACTTGCCTGATTCCAGTGCTTTATAGCTGCAGTGTCATTTTTAGTTCAATGAAGCTGTTTTGGTTTCATTCCTCTCTTTGAAGTTGTGTTGGTTTCATCCAGCTCTGTATAGCTGTGTTCACATCGCTAGCTCCTTGACACTGGGTTGGTATCACCAGCTCTCCAGATTTGTGTTGAATCTCTTCAGGATCCCCATCCCAGAGTGGCTATACAGCAGGACAAAGTTGACTTCTCTCATTGCCAGGTGTGCAACGTTCTGATGTCTCTATTAGAACACCAAGCAGGTTATTTGTTTTCTTCTAGTTTGTCTATCATCTCTGCTTTTATATTCCCTCTCATTTCCCTTGACCTTGGGTAGTTTCTTGAGTTATTTTTCAACCGTGCAGAATAAAATCCTGCAGTGTTTGTGCTCTTCATCTGCTGACTTGAGCAAATTTAAAGGCAAGAGGTTAAAGACCATTTTATGTTAATAAGCTGACAGGGAGATTTTGCATAACATATAAAATACTGCATATGCATTTTTTAATTTGTGCAAAACAGAATATGTCATGTAAATGTTGGAGAATCAGCTATAGTAATAAATAATGTGTGTCCTGATTATAATAAATATACCTTCACAATATTGTTTCCAAGACAATAGCCATTTATCTATACATACATAGCTGTCACCTAATCCTCGTTTCATCTCCTTTCATCCCCCACTAAATTCTCAGTGTTCAGTCACAGTCCAGTTCACTGCTGGGTTTGTGGCACCATGGAAAATTGAATTAATCAATCAGGTTACATTACTTTTGTAAAGCCACTGCATTATTGTGTATGCAATATACAAAATCAGTCTTTTTCTGCCACCTAGTCAGACCAAACTGTCATATTGCTGTCAAATAATGTCAAATGTCAGTCATTCTCTCCTACAGTTTCAGAAAGAACTGTTTTGTCAATGAGTTTCTGAAGACTAAATGTGATCACTTGATTACAATTTACACCTAAATAACTGTTTAGAATACAAGGCAGTCAAAAAGAATGTGGAACCTGGGATTAGTCACTTCATAATAAAAGCTTAATTATGCACATAAGCTTTAAACCGAAGGAGATGCACAGCTAATGAGTGTTTATAATATGGTGTGGTATTACTGAAGTGCAAAGCCAAAAATGCCATTAGACATTTAGTAAAGTTTCTGAACTCGCATAGGATTTAAATTTAAAATGACACGTGTACACTCAGGAACATAATTACAACAGCCCCAGACAGAAGAATTAACATTCCGCTTTTATGTGCTGAGGGGCTAAAGATCTACTTTCATGCCGCTGTAGGAGCCGTGTTTACAGCAAATTATAAGGTTTATGATTGTACCAGATGCATTAAAGAGCCCAAGATTTTACTTTGATTTAATATATCCCTCTCAGTCCTAATATTTGCAAAAACTCATTTGAGATAGGTCCTCAGTGTTTTATATAAAACATCAGTGTTAATATTCTTTGAATAGAAGATTAAATCACCATTTAAGCTCACTGCTCCTTCTCTAACCGTATTCAATAAAATTTAATCTCCTCATTTATTTTATCCAAACTATATTATGTTCAGG
This sequence comes from Gymnarchus niloticus, assembly GCA_009936485.2. Lineage (NCBI taxonomy): Eukaryota > Metazoa > Chordata > Actinopteri > Osteoglossiformes > Gymnarchidae > Gymnarchus > Gymnarchus niloticus. The sequence goes on along the minus strand of JAACJT020000013.1, from coordinate 9,811,702 downwards.
AATTAGTGTGTACCCACATCATCTATAAAATAATAGCAGAAATGATGGTTAGTTCCTCGATGCCATGCAGAGATGATGAGGGGCGCTTTAAAAATGTCACACTCACGTACGAGTGCGTACACAAGTGGCAGCTGCCTTGTGCCGCCCACGAGTCGAGCGAATGTGACAGACGCATTCGGCAGAATGAGGCACTGAGAACGTGTGTAATCAACCATCACAAATCCAATGTGAGAGTTTGCTAACTGTACAAAGGGGGAATCAAACAACGAAAAACTACTGAAGAATAAATTGAGCTATTATATAGAAAGTGACTATATTTGGTTTAATATTTAGGCAGTTTCATCATTTGCTATTGAGCAGGCAGAGAGGTGAAAATAGGCCAGGCCATGTAATTAATCCTACCTATCCTGTGCTAATCCTATTGCCATCCTATCTCCATTAATTACTATATTTTTATTCAACATGTACATTTCTTCACATTGCAAATCCTTCCTTCAAAAGTGTACTGAAGGTTTAATTCAACTGCACAAAACAAAATACAACTCTTTTTCCCAAAATCATTGTTGCCCAGGGTCAACCACAGCGAGCAGAGAACCGCATTGTGGAAAAGTGGATCCTGCTAGTATCGTAGTTTCTTAAATGAGTCACACTTTTTGCATTCATTTGGGTTTGTTTGCAAGGCAAAATGCTCAAGAAAAATTACAGGGATACTGTCTTTCCCGTTTAAACTTGAATCCAGCAAACAGAAAGAAACATGAAAACATTTCAGGCCAGCTCGTGAATCAGGTCCATCAAAACAATGAAATGAACTAATAAGGAGTAGAAATTTCCTGAGTAAGAAGACTGCAGGACACAAGGTCACCTTGAGTGTTTACTGTGTTCATTCAAATCAGAGATGTGTTGAGGTTCTTGTTTGTCGCCTCGTATAAATCCAGAGTGACAGTGGGGTCGCTAGTTCCTAAATGCCTACAGGAAGCAAATTAATTGAAGGCATTATATAAAGCCTGAATATAAAGAAGAAGAAGAAACATCTAAGTTTTTACAATGCCTTTAGGAGACAGCTAGAGGTAAAAATGCTCTGTTCTAATGCAAGAGAACGGGAAGATTAAGCAAAGGAAGGAAAAAAAAGATTAAAGAGATTGTCTTCAGACTGATAATAATCTCAAAAGAGAGGAAATGGAAGATGAAAAGACAGGCGGGGTGTGAAGATGGTAAGACGAACACGATGGTGAACAGAGCCGTGAGGGTGAATGTTTCAGAAGCCACGCGTTATTGGGAAGTCAAAAGGAAAGGATAGGGAGAGTGAGGATGCAGCCAAGCGGAAGACGACCGGCGAGTAGCGTGTGGGGGATTACCCATGAGGCTGTGCGTGCCCAAACATTCACCTGTCCATCCGTCTTCCACGGCTACTGATCTCGTATAAAGTAATGATGAGCCTGGAACAAGGGAGGTTCTGGATGAGGTGCAGTGTGTGCTTTTCCGTATAGATGCCGAGAACTCTGTTTCATTCGCAGAATCATATTGCATCAATCATCCTAGAACGCCTTACTGGAATGTTCTTTTTGTCCATTAGGGATACAAAGATATGCCCATCATACTTCCACAGTACTCTTCATCCTCATAGGTCAGCCTTCAGCGTGGGTGATGTCATCTGATTTGTACACCGTCGACGTGGCCTGAGGTGCATCTTCCTTGATGACTCTCTCTGAGCACTGTGATGCTACTTTACATAGACAAGCTATTCCGAACATATGTTCATGAAGCAATCCTGCAGTCAGTGCTGTAGCATCTGACGACATTAATGTGTCACGTTGTCTCTTACATATTTAAACATTTACCGGTTAGTCACAGTCCTACATAATTATCCAGTTTGGTTCCCTACTTGTGAAGGTCTTAATATATGCACATATATGGGCTGATAAATGCTTTATCCAGTTTTGTGTAAAAAGTTCCCATAATCATTAGCATACAGCACCAATAGCATTAACACACTTTAGGAGAGTCATTATTCCGGTCTTGCCATATTTGTGCTGCCCCCTGCTGGTTCTTTCCACACACAAGCTACTGTAGCTGAAAACTTTTCTAATGGTTTTATTTTCCCACCATTAAGAAACTCTGCGTAAAATACAATGGGGTTTAATTTTGCAATCTTTCCCAGGAAGCCCAGGCAACAGCTTTTCTTAGAAAAAAATGACATGCCATCTATATCAATGTCACTAGAGAATAGATTTACAAAAATGATGACTTATCATATATACATCACTATTGACTGCAGGGTGAATTGACATTGGTGTAAATATTTTGCTTTTAATAGGCAGTTTTTCAGCCCTTACAGGAGATTGAGTTTTTATTTAAGCAGTTTTTTGACTATTTTACTGATAATACTTTAAACCACATTCCTGGGCTTATTTTACTTCAGTACATTTTTATTTATCTGAGAAGAAGGACTGATTTTAAGAAACATAGACGTCATTCAGATGCCTTTTTCCAAGCTATAAATGCAATCCCAAGCTTCAGTGAACACCAAACACAATTTTGCAGAAAGCCCAAATGAAAACAAGAACAGATTTATTGCTTTCTACTCAGGAAGCCCAGGAAGTGGAGTAATATGTGCTTCAGGGTGTCATCCACACATAAACAGCACTGCAATTTTCCTAAGTGGCTGCACTAATGGAACGGGAGAAATCCAGGTCTTTTGAGAAAATGATTCGAAAGAGTTATTCTAAGACCTGTCTCAGCAAATTGAAAATAATATATTAACTGATCTGTTTGTTAGTCTGTGGGGACTTTCAAATGAGGGCAAACAAAATGGTAATATCTCACTGTATGTAGCAGATTTATTATGACTGAAAAGAGCCATAATTCAAAATATCTGCTTCTCAAGGTCGGTAAAGCTTACATCTTTTATTGGTTGGGGGGAATGGTGTCATTTGTATACTCCACAGCAGTCGCATCGTCACTTGACAGCTCTAGGCTGGCAAGCCCTACTCCCCCTAAAGACTGTGTTTGTGTGGGCTTCTGCTCTGGGTTTTCCAGTTCCTGCCAGAACTAAGTGACTTTGAAACAAAACCATTCTGAGATCTCTGTAGGAAAGACGGAGATGGAAATTGAAAGTGAAACTGGTGTTCGTAAAAAACAGCTAAGAAGAATACCACCTTGAAATGTTGGCAGATTTACTATTCCATATTAACATCAGAAGATGACATTTCTGTCTGACAAAAGTTCCTAGCTATTAGACTATTTGATATTTATAAATGAGTTGTGAATATTAAAACCAGTGCTAGGGGCCCGTATTACCAAAGCAAACAGAATCAATGCATTCATACAATGAAACTCACCCAGGCTATCGAAAGAAACACACAATAAAGTTTTTTGGTTTTTTTTCTATGTCAGACCAGTCTCATTAAATCAGTTTGCCCGTCATTTGAATTAAAGATTAGCATGTGAAATAGCTCTTTAGAATGTTGTTTCTCACCTCTCAGTGTCAAACTTATCCTGACAGGCTCCAGTGATATCTGCCAAAAAAATACTGCTTGTCACTCAGGACTTTCTGTCTCTCGAGAATCCTAAACAGTCACAGTGGACAAACCATGAGCGGTGTGCTTTCAGCCTAGGCTTCAAGAATCTTTAAACAAACAGCACTACAGCTAATCCTTTTATTGACCACAGAGATCAAAAAGTATCCACAAGGAACACTACAGTCAGACGGGACAAAGATAAACTATTTAGTGGAACAACGGGGCCTTAGAAGTTCACATTCACGCACGTGTGTTTTCGGTGCACATTCTAAGCCTCGTGTCAGCCATTTTTCAGTTTGCAAAGAGTCGCTTGAGGGGTGGGTCACACAGAATTAATTTGGAATTGATTTTTGATGTGTTGTGTTTTTCTGAAGTAGCGCTCTTAAGTGACATGTGTAGCGTTTGTTAAAACGGTATAGTGAAGCAGGGCTGGTACTTCACCCTACCCGGGTTACTGGTGGGTGGAACTTGCATGTTCTCTAAAAACACTGTGGGTTTCCCTGCTCCCCTATCTGAGGTGCAAAGATGCAAGGTGCTGTTATTTGCCCAGAGTGCATGTATGTGTGAATCCTGTCCTCAGTGTCCCCTGGTCTTGTACACTTTGCTTCCAGGGACAGGATCCAGCCCGACCCCTGTGACCCTGCTCTGGATGAGTCCTTGAAGATGGACAGATAACTGACTGGAAAATAAGCATTTGGTCGATTTTTGACTGGAGAAACTTGCCTTCTTGTCTTAGTTGTAAAATCCACTTGATAAGCAAGCTAGTATCTCATCTCAGTTCTTTAATCAGTTCTTTTTTCATTTGCATTTTTCCAGTTGGTTTTTTTTAAGTTTTTCTTTTCGCACTGTAGGATTTAACAACTGTTATAATTACTTAATGTTGGTTTTCAATTACAATCTTAATTAACTTGAATTTGCCCAGCCCTAATCAAATCCGTTTTTACATTTTCTCTTTTTGGAAATGCTGCCCTTCTCCTGCAGTTCGTGGAAAATTTGACTGTAAAATTCCATATGTGTGAAGGACAAAATAGTGGGATCAGTAATGTATTCAGCTAACTGAACAGCGTAACCCTCAGACAACACATAAAAACTGATCAAAATGCAACACTGATGACGCGGAAGAGCAGGGTGGTGAAAGACAAGAAGTCAGAACAATCAGCTTCTGTACATTTAGGCCCACACTAAACTCCGTAAATCATGACAGCATCTATCTACCACGTCTTAATATTTCATTACAGCGGCCGCTCTCTGATGCCGTAAAAAATTTTACTGGCATTTCTTCTATGCAAAAATTAACATATTGGTGTAATCTCAAATCATTTTCAATATCAGCTGTATTCCCTTTTAGCTGTTCAGGCATAGTGTTAGAATTATTCTGTATTAATCTAACAGAAAATGGTAGAATAAAAAGACCACATCAGTCATTTATATTTCAGAGATGTTACATCATCTTTCACTTATTAATAGCGAAATGAATTAGATGCCGCTAAAATCAGCACTTGAAAAGTATATGCGGCCTGCACATTTTAACATCATGCTTTCCTATTGCTGTGGTCAATAATGTATGGGTAAATATACCTAAACAAAAAAGCACCTAGAGGGTATACTAGCATGGTGCTACTGAATGTTTCGCAACACTGATTATATACTCCCATGACCCTGACCAGGATAAGCAGTTCGAAGGTGGATGGACAGATGGTTATATATCATAAATAAAGTGATAAGTAAGCAACGGTGAATTAGTCTGAGGTCCTGATTTGAGTGCAGTGACCCGAATTGAAATGGCCTCTTTTATATTCGCTGCAGTAAGTGCTAAATGGTGCTGGTGGTGGTAGTGGTGGGTGGGGGGGATTGACTTAGCAGCATTTGGGTCTTCGTCTGTCTTTAATAAACCCAAGTTCAACACTTCTTCACTTTCAGCACACTTCTGTGTCATTTATCACTTTGGCAGAGTGCGCTAACTGTGATTTCATCCCCAGAAAGTCAAAACCAGAAAACCAGCCCTTTAATCACCTCATGTGTCTTGCCTTTATGCGGACCAGGCAGGAGGGAGATCCTCGGAGACTTCCAGAAACATGCATGAGCTTACACTTGAACGAGTTCTCCAGAGACCGATATGACCTCAGTCCTACTTTTGAATCAGTACTGCTCATCTCCGCAAACTCCCATCCCTGGAATTGGGGGAAAATAATGAAATAAAGGCTGACACATTACCCTGGAGGGCCAGTCAGGTTTCAAAGAAGAGAGCTCTGTTTGTCATGATGAAATCACTGAGATAAATTGTCTGCTCCCACCTCAGATACAACACGTCTGCCTCTCAGATGGGGACCTGCTCTTGTCCTGAATACTGACTTTGTGTCAATCCATTTATCAGGTACATCAAGGTCCCATTGAGCACTTTGCGAACATAGCAATGGAACGAACAGTACTCTACCTAGCACTGAGAAGGTACTCTGGAACAATGAACTCACACTGAGGTTCTCCTTCAACTCCATATTCCTCATATTTTGTTTGGCCCAGCCTTATATTGACTAAATCAGTGAATCGCTTTAGTTTTTTGACAAATAAATCAAAATGCTGATTGGACTTCTGAATTACTTTTTAGTAGCCTGTTTACATATGATAAAAATGAATTGTCCTAGCCTAGTAGTACAAGATGGGTGTTTCATTGTTTATTTAAACATGTTGAAATAGTCATTTTTGCCAAGCTCCTTTGAGAGATAAGAAAATAGTGTGTTTAACTGTAAAGTAAGCAGAATTTAATGTTCGTGATAAATACTGCCATCAACACATTCACTGAAAATGTTTGATAAACACATTCTGCAAAAGTGCCAAAATCCACTGACGTGACTTTTGGTCACAGCCTGTGCGTTTCTTAGTATAAAAACCAAGCCCAAACACGGCCCATGAACAGGCTCTAAAATGGTTCTTGCCACTGTGACACAGCTGGCAAATGCTTGATGGTCATCTAAAGAGAATCTTGGCACACTGCAACTGTGATAGCCAAGCGTGGGATGTGGAAACTGAACAGAAACTGGGGGTTTTCTTTTGGTGTAGCTTAAAAGTTCACAAAACTTTGCTGCTGATCTCTATCCACAAACCTGTGATTTCTCCTGTCCAAGGATTCCTTATGAAGCAATAATAGTTACATACCGTTTGTTACTGAATGTGATTTTTAGCTAGTTGCATCAGATTCTGAGCCAAGTCGGCATTTTCTGATGAATTGGCCTGTTAAATTTACCCCATAAATCAAGGTTTTAATTATATTCCTCAAGTGAATACCAAGACTGCTTTCCTACTTAGGATATGATCTACAGTTATTGCATGCCACAACTGACATCAATACACAACTGTATAATTAAGGCGAATTGAGAAACGGCCTTTATAAAGAAGAGTTTATGAGATGTAAACAGGAGGATCTTAGATGATGAATCTATTATCATTTATAGAGCCAATGACCCTCCCTATATGTCTATTAAATCTACCAAATCCCTTGTAACATGCACATTTATTTATGCATCCTTTTACAATTCAAAGCTCCTCTAGAATAAGCGCCTGACGCTCCAAGCATTTCAAAAACTTTACGTTTTACAAGATGTTACATCAGCACGATCCTTACTATGGCATATCTTGTTAGCTTCTCAAGAAAGAAAACAGTGCTTGGTATAACCAAATCTACATCTCGCTGTAAGTGACTAGCATGCATAAAAACCCATTAATTCAGTTGGCAGACCTAAGAACTTCGTCTGGGTATTGCTATGGTATGTTAGCTTATGGTAATATACCATCAATATGGTATACTGATGGGCCTATCTTACTGGTTGTGTCTTCAGGTAGGTGCAGCATGTTTGTCCATATAGGGCACATGAGGAACCAAAAAAATGTATACTTTGTGGAATGTTGCACTAATAGGCTTAAATGAATGCAAATACATCTCCATATGATACATGGGGAATATTGTTCTGATGGACCAGTTAGCCCATTGGCATATGCAACTCCAGACCAGAAGGTTTTCACCTTAACATAATGGAGGAGTGTTTGAATGTTTAAAGTCTACAGATAAATAAAATGACCCCAAATCTGGGGGTTTTGTTTAATCTTACACATTGGAATGGAGTCTGCACTTATTTCTGTTCTGTAAATATAAACTTCATCCCGATATACAGTATGATTTGCAGTTTTAGTTTAATATTTGTATGAACAGTTTTCATTAAAAAGTTGTTTTTATTCATTTACAAGTAGTCTCTGCAATGATATCCCATCCATCTTCACATCCATCTTTCATCTGCTTATCCTAAGCAGGTTCCAAGGGGCAATGACATCCCATTTAGTATGAATTAATTACAAAGCAATGACATTCGCTTGTTCAATCTTTGATAACTTGCAGTGTGTGTATTTCTTTATAAATTAATCTCAATTAAAGGTCTTCCAGTTGTAGAACACAAGAACACAGGTCAGCAAATCATGTGACCTTCAGTCAAATGGGATGTGATTTTTGCTTGACTCTAAATGACCCTACGGAACAATATAAATGCTCTCACTCACTCTATTTCTGTTTTTAAACATTGCTGCATGTTCATCTTTGTATGGCAACCGTACATATCTAAATGAAAGGAGGGAATATCCCATCCCCTTGTGAATGTCCTCTTTATGGTGCTGTTCTGCATTTGCACAAATTCGTGGCTGAAATATCACATTGGGAAACAACATAGAAGGAGCTCGATATTTGGTGTGACAATGAGAACAAGGAGGGACCTTGCAGACCTGAAGGATATATAATCTTTGTTTTGCGATGTCAAGTCAACATTCAAGAATGTTTAATTTTTTTATTTTTGTGTGTGCTCATTTTACAAGCACAGCATCATGTCAATCAACAATAAAATTCACTACAGAGATATGAAACATAGTAAGGTTCACACATTTCCTTCCATGACAGTTTTGTTGCAGCAAGAAGCTTCACCTACTTTTACGTGGGGCTCAAGGCTAGCTAAAGTGCGACATAATTGAATCAAAACAGAATAAAAATAAACCAGTTGTTATGTGCGAGCTCAGCTACCATAGCTGAAAAACCACCACTCGGTCACAGTGCTTTCTGCCAGGATTCAGTGGAGACCCAGCATTTCAGAGGGCAATAAGCTGTGAGTATATGGCATTTCATTTGCATCCAAGGTTTTTTCATATGGGGCAAAAGATGCAGACAATATCTGGTTTGAATTATGTTCCTTGGCAGTTGGCAAAGCAGAGCTCTACCCTGAAAGGCCCGAAAAAGCATTATCAACACATCAAGATCCTTTGATTAACTACCGTGGTAATGGGGGTTAATTGCAGCCTTATAGATGACTGCTCACAGCAAATCTTTTCTAATTTAGCAGTTATTTATGATCCATATAATAACCAATCTAGTAGTCATGTTCTTTCCAATAACTAACCTAGTACCAGTTTAGTATTAAGCAGAATTTTTACAGTCTTTGTGAAGACTGAAAAATAGTATTATTAGTATTATGGATTGCATGTAAGGTAATTTGATTTGTTGGAGTTCACTTTTATATGTCTAAACCTGTTTATTTGCTTAAGCTGGATGCTTCATATACGGTATATGACAACAGTGAAATTATTAAGCTAAAGAAAATGCTACAAGAATGAGAGCTGTCAAATGATTTCTTTCTGGAGAATGAAGTGCAATTCAACTGAACATTTTTATATTTAAAGCATGCTTTTCAAAAAAATAGTAAAAATGTCAGTGTTTACCCTCGCAGTAATATAATCCAATTTAGGAATGTTTGTTTTTTGATATTCTAATCTCACTACATTTTAATCACTTTTTAACTTTTGTGTGAGGGGACAGATAAATGTCACATAGCAAAGAAAAAAAATCGCAAGCTTTGGAAAAATTAAGCTCACAAAACAAGTTAAAGGCTGTTTTCTCACGGCTATGGAAATGATGTACAACTTGATATATAGCAGATTATTACACAGCCTTGCATATTTTTTTAATTTTAAGCAAAATGTCACATAAAATGCACAAAATCTGAGTTGTGAAATTGCCACACCATCTCCAGTCAGATCTATTCTAGTATTTTCCATGAAATGGTAGTGGTCCATTATCACTTCCTAACCTCCTGTTCTTTTGGTCATTGTTCCAGAGTGTTCTCTGTGACCTTGTGATCAGTCTTCTCTTTCCCCCATCAATGTTTGCATCCAGATTTGCTTGGATGCTGGATTAGCCGTGAGCTGGGAGTGGGAGCTGCTTGATACGTGTGTCTGTAAAAACAGCTTAGTGCCAAGCCAGAGCAGCTTCAGCTTTTTACCACAGCCCATTCTCAATGCTCTGTAATCATGAAATATCTGCCAGAAAGGGGTCACTTGTGCTCCTGGGTGGCAGTATCAGCTGATGGAAGTCTGAAGAGCAGCATTTTTTCATCATCATAGCCTGAGTCCAGGGGCTTCAGTATCATCCAAGTTGTGATGGCTAAGGCTTGATATAAACACCCCAGAACCTTCCATCCAGTTTTCCATTCAGTGTCTTCTCTGACTCCAGTACTACATGAAAGAACAAAAGATCAGTAACATTTAACCTTACTGTTTAGTCAATGACTGTTCTATATATTTTATTTTATATCCTATACACATACAATAAGTATCTCACTTAAACACTTACTGTTATATTGATCAAATTAGTGTTCTAATATGCCTGTTTGGGCTCTCCTAAATCTCCATCCGTCCGTCACACAACTGCTTATCTTAATCAGGATAACGCGTCTACTATTTATCCAGGTAAAAATAACCTCGGATGTCTGAAAATGCAGATGTACTAAATGTTTAATATTGCTTCCTAATTGATGATTCTTGAGATATAATACTTCTTATCTGTCAAATCCTTTATTACAGCAATCGAGTTTGCATGCTACCAAGGCTAATACCATTGTACAGTGTGTTTTGGTAATTCACCGCTTGTTTTGGGGCAGCAACTGTTTGCTCATTTCCCGTCATAGACCATTTCTCTTCCACTGGGCTGAAATTCATGGCAATTTATTTCATGAAAAAGTAACAGTTCAAAATAGACTCCTTTGCCAAATGTGAATTTAAAATAAAGGTTTTATTCAGGAACCAAGAGCATCCACCAACGTTTCCTATGGGGGCGAGACATCGTATCTTTTCTCTTCACAATTTAGTCTGGAATTTTCCAATAATAAACTGTATCAGTAAGGAATTTGAGACCACTTCCTCCAAGCAGTCCCAGTGAGACTCATGGACGGTCGGCCTGGAGAATTGAACAGAAGCAGCCACTGAACCCTCTGTGAATGGATTATTCTTCCCCAGCTCTGCCCCACAGACTTTGGAGGGTGCCATTGCACGTCAGTGAGCTATTTCGGTTCAGCAGCCAATGAATGACTTGAATCTTCCAACCAAGCCCAGAGGCCTGAGACCAGAGTCTGGATACCCCCAAATTCACACTCATTCTGCAGATTATGGCCTTGTTCACAGACAACATGTCATATTTTTATCACCTTCACATTAAATAACCATTTACTCCAAGCAACATCTGAACTTGGCATTACCACAAAATGCATGTTCATGTCACCGAACTTGTGGTCTTGTCGTGATGTCAACACACAGTTATGTAATGACCATCTCCAGGCTGATGCTTGAGCAATCAGATGTATCCTGGACAGATTTACGTAATACATTACCTGACTATTCCAGCAAATGTATAGGTAAGATTGTTGTTCAATATATAGTGAACAATAAACTTGCCCATTTGCTGGCTTTATTCAGCATAAGTAGATAAAGTCATTAACGTGCACAATTTCAAAACACAGGAAATGTTACCTGTCTTCCAAATATTATCCAGCACTCAGGGTCAAAGGATTTAGTGGCCATTCACACATGTGACTCTCAAGCTGCAGGGGTCAAAGGTCGAAGTGGTTTGAGGGCAGAAGAAGCAGCCCTTAATCCTCAGTGCTTTAGGGACTATTTAAAAGGAATGCAATGTTTTCAAATGAATTAATAAACCCAGGAATTCTTGTTTTTCCTCTGGAATACATTTTTTTTTGTCTGGCCAGAGGGTCTCATCAGCAGAAAAAAAATGTATGACCTGTGTGCAGGGTATATAACGTAAAGCATGTGATGACCACTTTTACATGCCTGTATTGTATGTCTGAGGTCAGAGCCACGGTTTAATGAATTACCTGGAGTGCCAGACAAAAGCCCTCACTGCATCATGTGATGGTGGAGCCTTACGGGTTTTGGAGGTTCGTCCAAGACTTGCTCCCCTAACTGAAACATATTGTATCTCCTAATTCTGTGTCTTCACAGAACTGAAGCGGGAAAAGTCCATTTAGTGATGGTTAGTTTTGATCTTATTTAAAAGACTGTGTGATTTATGGGCGTGAAATAAAAGGACATTTCCTTAGAGGTGATATTTCAAATGGTGAAAAACTAATTTATCTGATGGATTATTGAAGGTATTTAATCTGGTTAATGTGGTCTTTAAAAAAACAAATAAGCTAAAAGCATTGCACTCTAATGTATCACCCAACATGTAAATACATTTGAGGTAATTTTATGTCACAGATGATTTCTAATGGGAAATTTAAAAAAAATATTTATAAAAATCATGCCTCTCAGCTGCAGATTTCAAAACATCAGAACTGGTTTTATTATCCAAGCATACACACATGCAAAAACATTTGATTTGGTGTATTTCAATTCAAAATAAATATGGAACAAAAATTAAGGGTAGGGGATAGGATACAATTCAGATTATCTTTCACTATATATCAATATGGCAAATGGCTATTGAAATGAGTCTTAAATTCAAGTAACTGAAAGTGGCTGAGTATGTTTTTGCAGGCGTGATGTGTTCTCCAAAAATGTCCATAAATGTGCTTCAATGCTTTTTTTCTCTGTTTATGCAAGGATGCTTGTACAGTTACAAGTGACCATTAAAAAGCTTGGAAAGTCACTGCTAAAACATTGCAATCTCGTTTGGATATTGTCCCGAGGTTTACTAAGCTGCATGTCTGCTTTTAATCAAAACTAAACAGTCAGTCCGTTTCCCAAGCCCAAGAGATACTCGGTGCCGTTTGCAGGAAGTCACTCCACGAGGGAAAAAAGCTAGGAAGATAAACAGATGAGATCGTGGAGCGAAAGCTCGCTGGTGCTGAGAGCCGGGACTGAGGGGTGGAGTGGGAGACGGGGGAGGTCCTAGGGATGGGATCTGGGAGGCTTGACAGGCTGGACGGAGCGCGGCTCCTACGAAGGCTCAGTGTCAGCGAAATTCTAATGTGATCAAGATGGAGACTGACTGTCTTTCGGCTTCTGCCGCTCTACATTTGTGTGGATCTGGAAGCTTGTTAAGAAAGGTAAGAACAAAGATGGCTTTTAACTTTGGACATGGATTTGAAGTGACTTCATAGGAAGGCTGTTATTTTACTCAGGGTTTCATACATAATGGAGTCCTGCTAACTCACACTACTCTTATTTCTACATCAAAGAAGATTCAGATATTTATACACAATTTTCCTTCTCAGGCTAGTTGCCCATCAGCTTTTCAGGTCAAGGAACATAGTCAGGTCATAGCTTATGAGCATAAAACCTCGTACATAAATGACATGCAAACTAACCTTCTAGTTAAATCAGCCATATACTGCACAGTTAAGCTATTGGTTTAAAACATAGGGATTAACTATAGGATAAATCCACTTTGTTTAGTTGTAGGGTTTTAATGCCTATGGTTTAGCTGTAAGGCCAGTTTATCACCTCTTACTGGGGTCTTTATTCTGCCTTGCAATTGATGTAAGTGGGTTCATTTTCAGTGTATTACATATCTCTAAGACATTCCATGCTGAGAAATGAGAGCAGCATGTGTTAGCTCTCCATGGTCCTCCCACCCACAACCCTGATGTCAAGCTGTCCCTTCTAGTGGTCAAACAAGTGCCAGTCCTGCTGGGTAGCCCAGGCAGTCACTCCCTGAGCATCCTGAAGGGTGAGTAGAGAAGGAAAGCTCTAAGCCAAGACTCATTGGCCAGGATACTAAGCGCAGGCAGTCACTCCCTGAGCATCCTGAAGGGTGAGTAGAGAAGGAAAGCTCTAAGCCGAGACTCACTGGCCAGGATAGTAAGCGCAGGCAGTCACTCCCTGAGCATCCTGAAGGGTGAGTAGAGAAGGAAAGCTCTAAGCCGAGACTCACTGGCC
>JAACJT020000013.1:9786377-9797887 GCA_009936485.2 Gymnarchus niloticus | reverse complement strand
AGGATAGTAAGCGCTGGCAGCAACTCTTCATCTGAATGGCCGTTCCAGGTTGCCGGGTTATTTGAGCTGTCAAGGCTCGACCGTGTCAAAGTCATGCCCAGCTGAAAAAAAGAGACCATGATTGACCCCTTATGGTCCATGTTTGATTTTAATGGGAAATAGACTGAAAGTGCTTGATTCCAATTGCTGGGAAACTCGAAAGATGAGTGTCACGCCAAACAACAGAAAAATACTGCTACAGTGTAAATAAACAATATGACACATTTTCACAGGTTACTGGCTACATTTATTATATATTTCATGCTTGTTCTGAGAATAAACTTGCTCTTTCATGGCACTTTAATCCTTGATCTTTCAAATAAAGATTAGTGAGCAGAAAAAGCAGTACAATGGCCAGGAAAACGAAACGTTTTGAAATTTTTTTATACATGCCTCAGGCACAATGACATGTGTACATATACTGCATGCATATGTTGATGATAAATATACTTAATTAGATTTTCTAATATTTTATTACACTCCCAAATAGTAGCTCAGTGCTGTCATCTACTCAGTTTGGATGCAAATCAATCAGTGTTACACTCTCACTCTTTACACTGATTAGCGTTCATTGTCATCTACATCACAGGTGAAGCAATTATTCCTGGGCTTTGCTAAAATTAGACTGTCACTTATTTTTTAACAAATCACTAGTTATTTGCTGTAAGTAGGTTACTTTTGTTGAGACACTCAACAACTTACCTTGACAATTTATTGAGGAGAACATTTTTTGGCATTATGATGTTACTACTAATTGAACCAAATCATTGTATTTATTTTTATAAAAAATGCAAAAGTGATTTTTGAGGTTTCAGTCAATTTAATTAAAATGTTACACATATTACACATGTTCTGAGGAATCAGTTGACATAACTGGTATTAATAATTCTGCTTTATTTTCTTGCAGTCAGCTTCAGAAATAAAACTCCAGTCCTGAACTTGAACTGGACTTTGTGACGTCTGCCTGAACAGCCAGACAATGCCGGTCAGCTGACCACTACTGGGTATGAACAGCTCTGAGCTGAAGTCTGTATGAACTGCCACTGAACACCAGGTGTTTGCTCAAACATGCCAGCCACCACCAGGAAAAGAAGCTGGGAAGAACATGTGACCTGCCGGCCGAGAATGCAGTACAGCTATGATGATCTGGATATCATTTGCTGCTATGGAATTACACATCATGATCTAAAGGCTAGCCAAAACTCTCAACCTGGCCACAGGGAGAGGTGTGTCTCACTACCGGAGTGTCACAATGGAGCACAGGACACAGTCGTAGCTCTGCGTATGGACGAAAACGCCAACTTCCCCATAGAGGGGAGCCGCTCATCTCCAGCTGACAGAGAAGAGATAGCAGCCTATGTTTTACACAATCATACCGGTGACCCCCACAAGGGTGCTCAGAGGGGGGATTCAGATAAAGAAAAGCCTCCCACAGTAAACCCATGTGGGCCTGCATGCCCAGACCACATAAGCAGCACCCAGAGTGACAGTCAGAGTGGGAAAGGCAGACTGAAGCAATCAGATGCAGAGAGTCTTATCCTGCTTAGTACCCCCAATGAGATATCTGGCTTGCTGGAACAGGAAGAGGCATGGAGCCGTGTTGACTCATGTTCAACAAGCGACACTGGTCTCCAGGATAAAGCTGGTCTTCTGGGTCATGGGAATCCTTCAACTGTTGCTGTTCAGGGTGACGCAGATCGTCAAAATCTAACCGGTATTCATGGTGATGCTGGGCCCATGGAAAATGTGTGTCCTCCTCAGAGTGATAGAGCTGAAGAGTCACCTAATAGACTAGACGAAGTTCCCACAGATGAACCAGTCAAACGTGAGGGTGGAGATTCTTCTGAGCATGTGCAGGTTATCCAGGACGTAGAGCTAGATTCTACAAGCGATATATGGAAAGGGCCTAGTATTTTTGAGGGAATCACTAAGGCAAAGTCCGAAGCAGATGCAATGACTGAAGTGCCACATCTGGAAGAGGAGCCAACCAAGGGACGGCAAGAGGAATGTGGCACTGCCGGTTCAGGCAGTGAGATTTGGGAGTTTGCTGGTTCTCACAAGGTCGATGGACAAATCGTGAAGAGTGGTTGCGAGACATCCGGAATGGATTTGATCAGAAAGGCTCCCTGTTTCGGTGAAGTGGTCTTTCCATACATCCGGGGCAATTGCCTCACTACACATGCGGTAATGGATATAACTGGTCAGGCAACCTGTACCAAGGCATGTGGGAAGACAGAAATTCCAGATGTGAACAATGAGTCAGGCTCTCTGGGGTCTGAAGACTTTGTTAAACTGCGTGTTAGACAGGTAAGCGGTTCTACAGTTTTACTAACGTGTTACAATTACGCCGAGGGAGCCCACCTCATGTGTGCTGTATTTAGGTATTGCATGCAATATGAAATTAGGGTCAGCATTAAGAAATTTTAATGTACAAAACCAACTACACGGCAATGGAAATATCGTGTGTCACTCGAACTGCAGATAGAAATCTTTTGAAAATGTTAGTTTAAATATAATAAGCAGAATAAATAATCTGTTCAAAGTAGCTTCTGTTAAGTCAAAACTTTGCTGGTAATAAATCAATTTCCACCCTTCCAGTCCCTCATTCTGTTAAGCTTCTCTTAGAATAGTGAGTCTATTACGGAGGCAAAGATTACTGAACCCTGTTTACTGAAGTCCATATGGACTGCACAGAGATCTGGAATTTTATGCCATATCCTCACATTTATCCACTGCTGCCTACCCTAGCGCTTTCAAAGTTAGGGAAAGGTAGGGTGGGAATTGGGGCGTGGAGGTATTTAAAGTATTTAAAGTATTTAAAACAGTTAAAGCATACTTGTGGTATTTATGATAATGAACATTCAGTTAAGAGTGTAAGAGTGTTTTGTATACAGTGCTTAAATGCACAAATGTGGTTTCCCAGCGCAATTTCTAAAATCAGATTTTCAGAGAAAAATTAAAGGCATTTGCTGTTTTCAAAATCCTTGGCATTATAAACAAGCTGTAATAGTCTAAAAGTCATAATTTAAACTGTTATTTCGCTAAACAAATTCTCATTTCTCAGTTTTTTTGTTAGAGAACTGGATGACCACATATTACAGTCAACCATCAAGAAAGCTACAAGTTTTATAATGATAAGAGTGTTTTTATTTATTTTTAGTTGTAGGTAGAAGTGATCTTTTTTTTTTTTTTTTGTAAAACTAGATGACGAAGTTTTTGGTTTTAAATCCAAAGAAATGCTCAGTGAAAATAACGAATTCCCATTTCATTGTTGAATCCATAAAGCGACTGGTTCTTATGGTTATTTTTAGAAGGAAGAGAATCCCACTTTAAATAAGACAATAAGCTGGAAGCGATTTGAATAAAACCGTATAATCTGCTCCCACGGGGAACTACTGATGAATGACTGCAATGATGTAAGATATCTCGCACCTTTTTGTGACCAAATTCCCCACACTCACCTCATTTGCCCCTCAATGCCCTTTCACTTTTGCATCTTATTTTAAGAAAAGCCTGAATGTTCTTGTACACACTTATCTTTCCGCCATCTGAAAAACTGCTGGCACGTCCAAAATCAAGGATCCAATGGAATTGTCAGAGTTGGGAACCCTAGTGATTGTAACTGTGTTAACTTTCTTTTAAAATGTTTTTAAGCATTTTCTCATTTCTCAATGTATCATACTGTATGTGGCATGTGAGTGTTTGCCACATGTGCTTTTGCAATTTACGAGCAGGTTAAAGCACGCCGTTCATGTACACTTTGCCGAGTTATCTCCCAGTTTCCGATGCTGACTGCATTTGTGGCTACCTTCCATGTCAGGATCAGTGGGAGCATAAAGTGAGAAAATGAAGGCCGAGGTGTAAAAAATAAACACGTTAGCAGATTGCTAGATGTTTGACTAACCAGACGATGCATGCAAAATGTGCCAATGTAGCATAACTGTAACTAGAGTGTAGAGGAAACCTATCGCTGAACTAGAAGCTTGCTGTGTAACTACCAATAGCAGTTAATCACCAATGGTGAGACTACTGAGATTTGGCATCTGCAATATGAAACGTTTTTGAATGATTTTCTTTCTTGTGTTGTTAAGATTTCTGTGTGTTTACCCAAAAGCCACAACAGGTACCCTGGCAACACAGTTCAGAGCCCAGTAAAAATGCATCTTGACATGGCGTGATAATGGCCAAAAGGCTGGAACAGACCACCACACACGGTGAAAATGGGTTCAGACACGTGGATGTTTGCCTGCTTCTTCTCTTTGGCTGCTGTTGTTTAATAATAAAATAATATGAGGACAGTGCAAAGGATCGACGAAAAAAAACTGAGTCAATCCTTTCCATTACGGCAAGTAGCACAGACGCGTGATTCACTGGCCAGAGGAAGTCACAAAGGGGCTCCATTGATGCCGTAAATTACTGCTAACTAAAGAGTAAGCATAAGTAAAGTCACAAGAGTCACGCACTGCGGGAAATGAAGCCAAACAGAATTCAGTTTCAATGCTCCCCTCAATCAATGAACTCACAAGACAGTCATATGTTGGTTTTTGTTTCGGTGACAAACCACAATGGCTCTCCAGCTTCACGTTGCGTTTAAAAAAATACTAAAACATGGTGAAGTATGAATGTATTAGTAGGCATAAGTGACTGAGAGCAGCTGGTAAGCATGCCTTCGGTTTAGAGAAAGGATCCAGTTCACCTTCTACTCCTTCCTGATTTTGTTCCATTTTATTGAACTCTCGCACACTCAGTGTGGACTGGGCAGCACAGAGGTCCATTGCGTAGTCCTGTTGCCTCACACGTCCGGGATCTGAAATATGAATCTTGCCTCCGCTCTGTGTGTGGAGTGTGCGTGTTCTTCCTGCCGCTTCGTCTTGGTACTCCGATTTCTTCCCGCTGTCCGAAGACATGTAGTTGTGCTAAGTTGCATCACTGAAAACTCCATGATGTACTGTATGTACGTTGTAATGGACTGGCATCCTATCAGAGATGCAATGCAACCTTGTGCCATTTGTTCCCTGCAATAAATTCCCGGCCCCTCTGCAGCCCTGAGCAGGATGGGTTGATTTTTTTTTTATTTTTGTGCTGCAGTTGCCTACAAAATGTTGCATGAAGTCAGTAGTAGACATTTTGCAGCACTCCAGGACTGTTAGAAAGTGTGGAAATCCATTTCACGGGAGCTTTTCAATGTCATAGTTGAGTTCAGTGGCTAGCGCGCTGTGAAGTCTCTGACATGTCATCAAAACAGTATGTTGTGCTCAGCTGCACTGAGATGCCTGTTAAACTGTGGTTGCCTCCAAAAATGCTTCTATTACGTTTTCAGCCAGTCCTTCAGTTTGAAACGTTGATCAAAACCCTGTCCGCTTGCCAGAAACCTTGTCTAATGCAATTTTCACAAAACCAATTTTCCGTGATGGTAGTGTTAGTGTCCAATTGTTGTCCTCGGGCCTAGAGTGGCTCATGTCTCAGGCTCTGTTTTCTCCGACTGCCTGTCTGTCAGTAGAGAGATGTCCTCAATAAGGGGCGCTGTACTGTAGAGAGCCAGTTCCCGCATTACTTTTCACTGCTAGCCTATCTTTCTCTTCAAAGACTGAAACTGACAGATGACAGCTGGTGAAGAGAGCCCAAAGTATGCGTACAGAGCACGCTGTCGGAGTCACAGAGGTTGCCGTAGGGGACATAAAGACAAGGACGCACAGTGGGAGGTATTAGAGAGCATTGTGTACGAGACTTACAAATCATGCACTAGGGAAGAGTCACAGCATCTGCAGTAGGGGTGTCAGAGCACACTGCAAAGGAATCACAGTGCTATTTGAAAAATCAGCAACAGCTAATCCTCCCATCCTTAGGCAGACTAATTGAACATTGCTGGTCTGCTGTAATGAAACTTTCTTTTTGCATTATGCATAACAGAGATGTGAGGAAAATGTAAATTGTCACCATAAAAATCAACTGTTTACTTTTTGTTAGTATGATGTATACTGTACTGTAAATAAGCATTTCATTATATGCTCGACTGAAAGTATACCACAAAATGTAAATAATTCATTTTCACTGGAGATTTTCATTTGATTTGAATGGACCATTTCATGGGGGATTGCATGGGGTTCCACGACATTGAATGAGCTTTCCTTTTCCGTGGAATGGGCTTTCCTCTTCAGCAATACGAGAGTGCAGACTCCGCTGTGACCACAGTAGATGCACCTGTCTTTATGCAGACGTACCACCTGAGGTCAGTGTAGACCTTGGCAAACCGAAAAGGAAGGTCGTTCTGATGAGGTACAAGAGGAATTGACTTCTGTGTTCCTGCAGGGACTTGAGAGAGATGGGCTCAGAGACAGGGAGGAATGGGAGACATCCTCGGTGAAATGGATGTTTCACACACAGAAAGAAGGATAGTCAATGTGCACCAGGAAGCAGCGCCAAATTAGGCGTGAAAGTGCATTTCGGAAGCTTTCTCACACCACACAAATTCCTTTCTCATATTTTGTTTTATTGGTGAATATGCATTAAGGTGTAGTACAAAGGCAAACATTTACAACTGACATTCAGGCAGACACAACAGATGAAGTCTCTTTCTAGTTCACAGAAACGTGATTATCTATCTATCTATCTATCTATCTATCTATCTATCTATCTATCTATCTATCTATCTATCTATCTATCTATCCCATCCATTTTCCAAATCTCTAATGTTATGCAAAGTTGCAAGGGCCCTTGAGCCTATACCAGCCATCATAGGGCACAAGACTGGGGTACACCCTTGATGGGGTTCCAACCAAATATGATTGTCATTTTTGGTTAATCATATTAGATTTATGAACATTTTGCCTTCATAACTCATACAAAGATGGTGTCTGAGAAACTGTGCCTTTGAAGTGACAATCAAAACAATCAATGCAAATGTTTAACATTTTTGTCAGAATTATGTTGCATTGGATAACATTGCTTTATCTTGACTGAACTTTTCACTTGAATGATTTGTCCTAAAATCAAACTCACGTCAACCACCTTGCAAAACGTTAGGGTGACACTGTAGTGTACTGGGAAGATATCGGGCTTGTCACCGAATCTAAAATGGAATGACCATGAGGTAATACTGCAGGTTATATAAATACATAAAGAATACTCATGTGTAAAAGTGAAAACATACGTAGTGTCTATGACTGACTGGCATCCTATCTAGTCTGTCTCCGGCCTTGTATCTCGTGCTTCCTGAGATCTGTGAACCTGAACTGACTAAGTAGTTATGGAGTATGAATAGATATGTGCATTGTGCCTGTGAATATCTGAGAATATGAAAATGTGTTTCCTAACTTGTTCACATCAAATTAGAATATGCTTTATCTTTCATTTGAAATTCAAATATGACTGCGAAAGTATCAAAGGGGAATTAAGAGCATGTTTTCGGTTTTGAAATGTGTTTTTGCTCAAGGCAAATACTAGAATATTTTTATTTTGCAACTTTGACTCTATCAAGGTGTTTGTTTTTCATAAGAATGTGTGTTGCTAAATATCTGTGAGAAATAGCAACATGCAGTGGAAAGATATGCATTGTGGGTAAGAAATTGGATGTGCTGCGTAGATACGTTAAGGTTTTCATATTCAGCAAAACTTCCGCTCCTGTATGAACATACAGTACTGTGCAAAAGTCTTGAGCCGCCCCTCATTTCTTTATATTTTGCTAGAAAAATGGGACAATAGGTAGAGTGATTTATTGCAACATCATCTGATCATCTATAATCATCTGCACGTTTCTTCACTGGTTCATGCCTTAAGTTAGATGGCTTTGTTATGCCTGAATGATTCATACGTAGGTCACTGTGTGGCTTAACAAACAAGAAACATTCCTCTGAAATTAGTCAGGTACAGAGACTGGACTGAAAATGAGAGCCAAAAACTTTGAAAGTCCTTTAGGAAGCCTGGAGAACTATTCCTCAAGACTACATTAAAAAAATACAAGTCTGGCTCTTTGAAAGCAAAACATGAAGAGATGAGGGGTGGCTCAAGACGTTTGCACAGTACTGTAAATTTCCCTGAAAGAAGTGGTCAAAACCAGAGGCTGACATAAGTGGTACTCAAGTACGCATGTGCAGAAAAGTAATGATAATGTGCAGGGTTTTTCTATCATAACCTTGCAAACGCTTACCTCTTTTATGTTGAAGACACTTTTGATTTGTCTGAGTACCACCTCTGTTTATGCAGGTACTCAACAGAGTAGTAGCACTAAAGAATTGTGTCAACCCCCAATGAATTCAATGGGAAAATGAGAAAACAGTTTTTCCTCCTGTGTCACTAATATGTTTTTTTCATGTTTTTTTTTTTTTTTTTTTTAATCACAACTCTGTTTTTAAAATATGGCTGTTTCATACATGAAATGGTGGTCCTTCTTCATTCTTCAAGCAAGTGAGCTGAAACCAGGTTTTAACCAGATATATCCTTCTTCAGGGATCAAAAAGAGAACGTGAACAGTCACGACTAGACTCCATGGTACTGCTGATCATGAAATTGGACCAACTTGACCAAGATATTGAGCACGCCCTGAATGCCTCGCCCATCTCGGCAAGGAAGACTGTCACTGTAGGTATATGTCAGAGGCGTCACTGGTCCTCACGCTCATAGGAGGCATAATCAGCTGTGCTTCTGTTTACTGTGCAGAAAACGGGTACCAACGGCCCAAGTGGAGGGGACTCCTTAGACCCTGCAGATCTTGCAGCCACCTGCCAGAGACCCTTTTATGCCATAACACCAGCATCCTCATCTGCTTGCATGGTACAACACAAGGCTGGGGTAGGTCACATGACTGTCATATGACTGGGCTCGTTTAGTTATCCACCAGAATAGTTCCCGTAAACTCTGCCTCTGAAGTAGAGCTCTTGATTGTTACGTCCATAATATTTTAGAGTTTTACATGATTAGCAAATGATATTCAGCAGAAGGGTCTGATGGCAAGCTGCAATCCATTTACAGCAAGTTGAACCGTGCACCAGAGCCATTAATCTTTATTCACAGCCATAAAACTTCTATGTCAGAAACAGCCATGTCTTAACTTCAACCTGGCAAGGTGGACAAGTAGGGCAGTCTCCCACAGAAGGACGATGTTGCACAATGACATCACGCCCCCACCCCACCCTTTCATCGGACATGGCCTTACCAGACCATTAACCCGCTATCACCATTTCAATAGCACAGGGGACACTAAACGTTTGTGTGAAGCCAACTGTGTGATTTCTTTTGGCCCCCGACCTATTCTCTTTTTTTTAACTGCATCCCATTCGGTCTCGATTCCTCTTCAAAAACCCAAAATCTTTGCTTTCAGGTCCGACCCATAGGATGGGTCGAGGGGAGCAGTGGAGTGGAATGTCAGTGCTGCCCTTAGGATGATGTTCTGCTATGGCTCTAATTAGCACAGTCTGCCTGGCAGCACAATGTGTGTCCATGACAAGGTCTGCGTTTTACACGACCATTCATGTTACGCTCTGTTTAAACCCAAAGGTTAATGTCTATTACCTTCCTGACCTTTTTAAAAAGAGCAGTGGCTAACCACTTTAGTAGAAAAAATAAACAGTCTGCTGTTTTACACCACCCTCTGCAGCTGTAATTCTATATAGAGTACGTACTATTTGTGTTATGTATTTGTGCTTTTGGCTGGCGTTTGGAGGTATGTGTAAGACCAGTACCAAGCACATAGTGAGGTTGTGTGTAAAAGCAGTGATGTGCAGACAGTGACGTGTAACTGAATCAGGACCTTTGGACAGGGCACAGCATGACAAAATGTCACTGTGCCTCACTGAGGGGTCGCTAAGTGTTACTGTGTGCCTCAGTCCCTGTGTTGCTGTCCTTCAGTCTCCCTGCAAGTCCCCTAATTTCTCTGTAGTATGTGCCTTTTACTGTGTGTTTTGCCTGTCCCTTCATCTCCACCTTTCACCCCACCTGGCTGTGTTAGCAGGACAATGGAGCAAAGGAACACCTTAGGCAACGTGCACGAGGTTTCCAATGGCCTCAGCACGGATTGAAAGTGTCTGCCACCCGGTTTGTGCCTTTGCGATACGTATCTGCTCGTGGTCCACATATGGTTTCCACATGTTCGGCACATGATTTACGCGATGTTCAAACATGATTTCCACTTCTGTTCTGTACAGTTTTTACACGGCTTTTTTTTAATCCCTCGACTCTGTTCTAAGCCTTATCAGTGTCATGCCGAGGGCTTCCTCTTCTGCTGAGTAAAAGTGTTCTAAGTAGTCTATGTTGGACAGGTTCCCAGTGCAGGCCTTATCCAGAGCCATTTCCCATATGGCTGAGGATACCAAGGATGAATAAACAGCATTAGCTCATCTCTCTGGCACTGATGTTCAGCTCAGGTCCAAGCAATCATTGTCTCGGCACAGCACACTGAATGTACAAGACTGCAGTTTTATAACAGTCAGAGCATTGTTATAAAATACCTCATTTCATTAGGAAACTATCCCGTTTTCTGAATTATGTATAAGTGACGTTTACCATTTGGACTGATCCACTGTGTAGCAACACAAGAAGGAGATTAAAGAAAAAATCGGATTATTTGTTCCGAACTGTGATCCAACAGATAATCACAGTTAGTCCGTGTACAAAACTGTAGGCCCACTAGGTGTTTATGCAAGGAGGATTGTGAAAGGAAGATGGAGAAATCTTTAAGCTTCAGTAGACATTTGTCACACAGATTTGGGATTATTTTCCAACCTCAGTCTAGTTTTTTGTGAGTCTTATGAAGGTTCCCTACACAGATGAATGTTGCTCCTGACATTTTAGTTGTTGGCATCCATTCCCAGCATGTTCCTGTTTGTCCACGGTCGCCGTTTTAGGTGAAGAGACGTCTGGAGACCTCACCATCCCACTCATTGATGTGTGACCAACCTCAGAACACTCTTTTCTCGGGACGTTGCGAAGTGCGTCGTTTTGTGTTTCTGTAACATATCCATGTGTTTCATGGTGTGAGCGTCTTCTTAGTGAATATCAAAAACTTTTCTTCATTTCACCACTACTATTAAATCACCGTTATGCTTCCGCCATTTGATATGTGTGGTCCTAGACAGACTGCTGTGTGTTTTTTCAATTTTTTTTGTATTTTAATGTAATAAGTTTTAATTTTGTTTTTTGTCAAAATCCAGATATGTACAGTTAAATGGTGTCTTTAATTTACCGTTGAGTGTGACTGTACATGGGTGTGTGTGTGTATGTGCCCTGTGATGGACTGGCATCCTATCCAGGGTGTACCCCAGCCTTGTGCCATGTGATGGATTAGCATCCTATCCAGGGTGTACCCCAGCCTTGTGCCATGTGATGGATTAGCATCCTATCCAGGGTGTACCCCAGCCTTGTGCCATGTGATGGATTAGCATCCTATCCAGGGTGTACCCCAGCCTTGTGCCATGTGATGGATTAGCATCCTATCCAGGGTGTACCCCAGCCTTGTGCCATGTGATGGATTAGCATCC
>JAACJT020000013.1:9744990-9785093 GCA_009936485.2 Gymnarchus niloticus | reverse complement strand
CCAGTAATCAGAGCAGGTTTGGTGGCTCAGAAGGCAGCAAGCAGGTCAGACAGGACAGCTGAAGTTGAGGGAGGGCAATGGTAATTAAGAGACAGGGGTTAGCCTTACTCCATATGCTTTGACTGCAGAGGGAATCCAGCACAAAAAGAGGAGAACCTGCAAATAGCACATATTCAGTAGAGGTTGGCCTCGAACCCTCGACCTTGTAGGTGTGACTCATGAGTGCTACGCACTGAGCCACCCTCTAGTAAAATACCCAGATCTACAAATGGCATTTTGTAAAAACTATAGCTAAGAAACTAAATATCAGTTACGGTGTATAAACAAAGACTAGTATATATGAACTTCTGTGAAGGACAGCCGAAAGACATTGTTCATGAGGTAATACATAATGAAGCAGTCTACATGAACCTCTGTGAAGGACAGCCGAAAGACATTGTTCATGAGGTAATACATAATGAAGCAGTATATATGAAACTGTGAAGGACAGCTGAAAGTCATTGTTCATGAGGTAATACATAATGAAGCAGTATATATGAAACTGTGAAGGACAGCTGAAAGTCATTGCTCATAAGGTGATACTGTACATAATGAAAAATAAGTTGTGTTCACATATGTACATAAACTAAATAAATACATGAGTTTCTTTTAGGAAGAAGACGAGCCCTCCCACATTATTTAGAATAAGGACTTTTAAATATATCTATATATAAATATGTTGACATGAAAATATTGTCCGACTCCTAGTCCTGCTGTGTGAGAAAGAAAATTAGTTACAGGAAGATGTAAAAAATGTTAGATGCAAGACCATGAAGAAAAATGAAAACAAGCAGAAGTGTGTTAAAATACTATGTAAAGTATGTGAAAAATCCAATGAGCAGTTCTTATCAGTGATGTAAATGGTTTAGAGGTTAAGGAGTGGATACATGTTGTTTGCGCTGCCATGAGAGAGCTAGCGCTTCTCTGTACATGCTTCTACTCTTGTGAAATAGTTCAAAGATTGTTTTTGTTCTGGCTTGTCTAAGAGGGATATGTGGTACCTTTCTGTTACCACATACTCATTCCAAGACAAATTTTACTATTAATGTGCTGACACAGTATGAACGTTACTCCAAGCCTTGCACCATTGGTTGGTGGGTGTCATCAATAACTCTGTCTTCTCCACCCTTTTTTTAGATGATGCCAGCTATTTCAGAAAAGGATAAAGCTGGTAAGTTAATGTCAGAATTTTTATATGCATATTTAAATATAACTCCTTTTTCAGTCTGACTTTTGGCGGAGTCTGATTGTATGTGCTAAAAATGTATTTAATTATGTGGTAAAATGTATTTTACTTATCTGATCTAGTAGGCCTGCAGAATTGTGTGTGCTTTTTATTTTTTTCCCAAGTATGAAATATTTCTTTTCTTGTATGCCAATGGGTAAAATGTTTGTTAATCTGTTACCTGAGATGAAAGGCGCTTGACGTGTAGGGCAGGATCTGTATTTCCTTATCCTGAAACTTGATGATACGGAATTGCATAACGTGAAACGTACTTAGTTAATCTTTGTTCACTTTACGTAACACATATCTCGTATTTGTCATTGCAAACAATGTAGGATTATTCTAATCCCCTTCGAATACAACAGGCAAAGTAAAATAGGCCTGGTCTAAATATACGTCAGTATAACTACACCTTCCCTTTGGAAAAATTAAATTCTAATTATTCGTAAGGTGCCATCATACGTTCGGCTTTGTGTGGATCAAAATAGCATTGGTGCTAAATTTGTTACATAATTTGCATAAATAATCCATCTGCCAAAGTTACAATTCTGAGGGAGATTATTGTGGCATGGTAATATACAGTTCACTGGAGATGTAGATACGAAGGTCTCCGTGTGGGGAAACCATAGATTGGGCTGATTAGCCGCTTGGATAGCGGGCCACGTTCAGGAGCTGAGAGCTGTCTTTTACATTTCCATCTGTTTGTCTCACAGAAGCTTTTCTCTGGAGCGACTGATGGGTCATGTAAAAGATTAACCCTAGAGGCACTAGCCAATACAGAGCACTGTTTACACAGAGAACCATGGAAGGCAGGACCTCTCACACGCCAGCCAACTCAATTTTATGTGAGAAGATGCAAAGATGCAGTCAGCCTGTATTACACAGGGGTGTTTATACTTCAAAGAATCCACAATGACTGTCTGTCTAGGACCCCCAGGAGTTTCTTAAACCACTTTAAACATAACAACAATGGAGGATGATCTTGCCATTTTTACAGAATACATTACACAGAATCTCTTTCAGCACATTCTGAGCGTCAAAAAATGTATTTGACATATTGTGGTAGCCCTTAGATCTGACGGCTGTTGTCCAAGGAATGGCACAGGGGCTCTGGCATTTCTTGTACTTTTAGTGATTTGCACAATGTTATATTTTAATATTGTTATTTTTTTACTACACTGGAGATGGTGTAGAGCCACAAAGCCCAGTCTCAGTATGTATCCAGTGTGACATCCATTTCTGTAACATCTGCCTAATCTAAAAATATCACAGTGGGAATACATAAACAAAGTGGAACGAGAGAATCTTTCCACCGGCTCTGAGAGCGTGACCCTTAGTAGGCTGGGAGGTCTCAAATAACATCAAGCAGTGAGGAATGAAAAGAATATTACATGCTAGCCCTGTCTGAAAGCCGAGAGAAAAATCAAAAAGGAAATATTTGTGTTAATTTGTTAGTGAAACTATCCAAATGTTCGGCAGCAGGTGTATCTTTGGTGTTCTCAGTCAGCTGACCTCCAAATCTGATCTGGCCTTTATTTGATCTAATTTTGTCAGCATTCTTATCCTTTATTTCCAACCATGAGGTTTGGGGTCATTTAAATTATGCTAGTGTTGATTTCTAAAGGGCAAAGTTTCTCCTGGCCAATCAGCTTGGTGTTTAGTCTGGATTTGTCATTAATGTGTTGACTCATTAACGGGTGAGCACTCTTAAAGCTAGCTGTCCCCATAGAGGAGAAGTATCTCGTCGCCTTTCCATGTGATTTTTTTACAGAACAGCACAGTGGGAAGATGGAATTTTAGTATACTCAGACTTCTTGTTCTCTTGTTTACTGAGAACAGCATGTACAACTTGAAATAGAGCAACTGAAAAGGAAGCTTAGAAGTTTCAGTGGTTCTTTTGTACAAGAGCGGGAGCATGTACTGGCAGTCTCCCCACAGCCCTTTTTGCCCCATTGCCATGTGAGTGGCAGAGCAAACAATGGCACTCTCCCCCTCCAGTCCCTTCACTCACGAATGTCCAGCTGAGTTGTATGGGACAGCTGGAGCAGCGAATGGCAAACTGGGCAATGACATACAGTATCTCACTGGCATCTGAGGGGCAGAATGACTAATTCCTTAGTAAAGCTTGAGACAAGTACTCAGTTATGTCGTTATTCATCTGCAATCCGTCCTTGCCTTGTTTCATCAAAACAACAGCCTGCCTTGGATGTATTCTCACACTCTTAATGAATGGGCTATTTTCATGGAATCTGTGGCATTCAAGCTATCCACAGAATTCTGTGAATATGCAGTGTTCAGGGCTTTGGCTGTGTTCAGGCTGTCCAGGATCTTCACTAGGTTCAGAGCTTCAACAACATTCAATGTTTTTACTGTGTTCAAAGGCTTCCAAACCCCCAGTAGGAGGGAATATCCTGAACTAACTAATCAATGCTGGTGCTAGCCAACATTGATGGGTAGTTTGGGATAATCCCACCCACCAGGGGTTTTGAAGCCTCATTTGTTCCATCAATACTTTAAATATTCTGGGTATGTACCGTGTTCAGGACATTCAGGGTGTGCAGGGTATTCAGGGCTCATGTCATACACCCATAAACAAACAGGCTAACAAATGCTGAGAAAATGCTAATTGCTGAAAAATTTCTAAATCAGTCCTTCCTCGTCGTCATCACCTTTGTTTTGTGAACTGTGGTATAAGAATGTATGACAGCAATGACCAGCCGCTGTGGCATAAGCTTTAGCAGTTTAGCGAACACGCTTTCGTTAGAAATCAATCAGAGGAGATTCCTTTATCCCCTCCCTGTAGTGCTTTTGGTCCTCTTGATCAGTCTGCAGCCCCGATGGTAAAGAGGAAAGCACCTTTCCTGCCAAAACAGATCAATAATCATGTCTCCACAATTTATAAAGCCTCTGAGATCCTAATTTGCAGTACTGATGACAACAGTACTTCTGTTAGGTTAGTGACCCACTACTGCTGTTTCATGTCCACCCATCTAAACAACCATCCAAATTAACTGCATTATATGAGCTAGAATGTAATATTAAATTGATTATAATAGCTTTAGCACGTAATAGGTAACAGTATTCTAGGAACCTGGCTCAGATTTTCTGCATGTGTGTATGTGTATACTGTGGGTGTGGCCATATGACTGTCAGAAACAATGCCGCTGACCTATTCCACAGAATACTAATGGCATTTTTCCTCAGTCAACCTGTATGAAGAAATCTTTATAATGAGTTTATATCAAGTCAAAGCAATGATGCTGAGATCCTATAATATAATATAAAAGGCTATAATTTAGTGATGAGACAAATGCAGCTTCAAAACGCGTGGTGGGTGGGAGTATTCCAAACCACCAATTAATGCTCACATATAGCTAATAGTAGTTTAGGGTACTCCCTCCCACCATGGTTTTGAAGCCCCATTTAGCACCAGCATTGATTGGTTAGTTCAGGATACCACCACCCACCACGGGTTTTGAAGCCTCATTTGTACCATCATTACTGTAAATGTTCATGCCAGTTGCATGCATGATCTGTTTCTTTGCTCCAAAACATGACGTAGTCGCATCCTCCATGTAACATGCCCCACGTTAGGTGTCTGCTATCCGCATGCACTGCTCAGAGGATTGCTTTCTCTAACACACTGCAGCACTTCAACGTGGCACCCCGACACTGACACACACACACACACACACACACACACGGACAGCCGTGAGTCAGAAGAGACAATTCCGCAGAGAGACAGGCTGCATCTGAAGCGTGTAGACCAATAGGGTAGCAACACTCACACACACACAGAGAGCCAGCAGCTTCCTAACATGGCTCAGTCTGCCCGGTTGCTGCTGCTGAGGCGTTCCCTCAGCGAGCAGCTCCATCGCTCCACCAAGACCCTGCAGCTTCTTCACAAGAGCACCAGGGAGGCACGTCATGCAGGTGAGCACAACCCGGGGTTAGGGTGTGGCCATCATGGCCTTGTTGGCATGGTGACAGGGCTATATAGCCAATTTCTCTGCAAGATAATGGATAGACGTCGTTATGGCTTTGTATGCGATGTGTCCTAATCTTGTCTTCTGTCTGTTCCGGTGTCGCATATGAAATGTTCTGATGATACATTTAGAGTAATATGCAGTGAGATGAATTAGGAGGACAGGAGTGTGGGGCCAGAGGCTTGCTTATTGGGGTGGGGGGCTGCTGAGTCATGTTGCAGGAGGTGACTGAGGGCTGCAGAATACATGCTGTCAGTGTTGTGGTGGTACGGTTACTATCTGTACTGTAAAGGCAGTGATACTCTCTCCAATTCTATAGCATAGTGCTTCCGTCTGTGATGTAATAGTACTGTTACTGCCGGTACTGTAATGGTACTGTTACTATTTTTATTATAATGGTAGTGTTACTATTTGTATTGAAATGGCAGTGTTACAATTATGATGTAATTGCAGTGTTACTCTGTGATGTAATGATAGTGTTACTATCTATAATATAATGGTAGTAAAACTGTTTATTGTACGGCAATGATACTATCCTTGATGTAATGGTAGTGTTACTGTTTGTGTTGTAATGGTTGTTTTACTTATTCTGTGACTTGAAAGTTTAATTCCTTTGCCCTGACAGTGTAGCTCAAAGGTTACTCATTGTCAGTGGGAAAAATATAGAATATCAGTTTGGCCAACAAAAGTAGAAGAGGAAGTTTGCAGATAAGATGTACCCATAGCGGCACCACTCGTGGCATTTAGAATTACGTTCAGACATTTGTTTTTCTCAGATAACAATCAGTACACCGAGGAAATAGGAAATGTACACCTCAAGACAAATTCCCTGAAACTTTGCATAAACAGGCTTCCGTTGTTTTTTCTGCGGAAAGCCTAGCCTCCCGTGTGTGTGAGACTGAGAGCCTAGCCTCCCAAGTGTGTGAGACTGAGAGCCTAGCCTCTCGTGTGTGTTAGACTGAGAGCCTAGCCTCCCGTGTGTGTGAGACTGAGAGCCTAGCCTCCCAAGTGTGTGAGACTGAGAGCCTAGCCTCCCGTGTGTGTGAGACTGAGAGCCTAGCCTCCCGTGTGTGTGAGACTGAGGGTGAAGCAAGATGCTCCAATGGGTAAATGTCGTCTTGGAAAAGCACTATAATATGCCTCAATATGCTCCAATGAAGCTACAGGTATTATATAATTCCAATCTAACTGTACAACAAATTCTTGCAGTTGCTACAATATATTACTATATTACAGATATAATATAAATGTATGCATGTGCATGTTGCTAGGATACATGATAACAGACATGCTTCCATGTACAGTAGCAGCAATATCTGTGAGTTCAAGTTCCTTTTGAAGACCCCTCCATGTGGCAGGTGGATAAGAGGGGTCTGCAAACATGAGAGTTTGTTTGCCCAACGCCATGCAAACTTTAGGGACAGACATAAGCACAGTGTCCTGTGATCCCAATCCATTACTGTTCTGTTAAAGCAGTTAAATAACAGGGACGTCCAACTAAAATTGCTATATAAATGAAATCATACCAATGACTAATTCAATGAAAGAGCAGGGTCATTTGGATCATTTGTACATAAATATCTCTGTCCATCCTTCCATTCATCCATCCATCCATCTTTCATAACTACTAATCCAGTACAAGGCCAGGCACACCCAGCATAGGATACCAGTCCATCACAGTGGACATACAATCACACCCTGCTGGCAATTTCGAGATGCCAAATCACTTAACCGCAGGTCTCTGGGCCTTGAGTGGAAACCAGTGTGCCCAGAAAACACCAGCGTGACACTATGATATCATTCAATCTCCAGCCTAAAACTCATGCAAAACTAAATAAATTAGTATTGAAAATCTCTGACTGCATAATTGTTTGAGAATTTCAAAACGATCAACATTTTACTGACATTGTAAACGTCACATTATTCATTTCAAATATTTCATCTTCAGTGTCAAAATTACTTATGCACTGAGGCAGAATCTTATTATAAAATATACATTTGTAGAGTTTCACATAAATCCATCAAAATTCATTATATTCGGAAATACATATTTCCAGTTGAAGATTGTATCATTTTTCATGAACCAAATCATTGCAATAAGGACAGAGGATTATTGTTTGTGTTTTGTGTTTGTTTCTTATGCTCTGACATGAAAATGCCTGCAGCCAGCTTGTAATTGTGGTTCTAATGAATTGTGGTGATAATGGAGCCTGTCAGACGCACTTCACACCGAGCCAGCCATTTGCCAGCTTCTGGGTCTGGATCAGCGGTTCTGACGGGACCAGCAGACCCATCTTTGTTGTTTTTCAGTTTCCTGCCCCTCCCATGCTACCGCTTCCGTGGGTCATGAGTCCAGGTCCGGACCTGTAAAGACAAAGGTGGGCTAAAGGGCAACGACAAAAACATGCTGTTTCCCTGACGAGGTCCTGTGTTTTCTGCAAATATGTTATACATGATTACCTTTGAAATTGTTCTGCCTTTGATCCAAGACCAGCAGGAAGCCTGTACTCAGTCTTTTGTGGCAGTCCTACAATTTCAGCAACTTCACGCTGTCTCCAGGGTGGTTCTGAAAATGTCTAGTTGTCTCTCGTTTGATTAATCAGAGGGTATTTTCTTATACTGTCTTTTCTTTTTTTGGCCATAACGTCATATATGTTGTTCCCCTGTGAGACATGCACAGCTACTCAACCATCGACAAAATACTGAAAGATGTGCTCTCAATATACTGCACAAAATAATGTCTTTTAATGATTGTTAAACACTTGTTTATCTAGCCATCAGTGAAGACTAAAAACATCATTTATAATAGACCAGAAATCAACACAATCACCAAACATGCAGGCAATGGTTTGCTGATGCAATAATTAAATAGATACTGTATTTGTGGGATGTCTATGGAGAAATATTCAGATTGGGAGATGTAGAGAATTTTGCTCCTTTCCTTAATCAGAAGTTATATACAGCCCATTGCTTTGCAGATGTTGGACCCGCAGAACTGCTGACAGCCTATTAAAAAATGATGTGGACAGGATTTAAATTTACCAGCAGATACTGTATTAATATGAGCTGCAAGGCTGAGTTGCAGTCTGACATGCAGATGTGTGGAATCTTACCCAAAACTTGCCACAATGCTCTCATTGTCAAAGGAAGGGCGGGCAGATTTACTAATACTTAATAAGGTGCTACATACATATCAAAGGCAGTCAGAAATTTCCCATCTGCTTGGTATTCAAATGCTCTGAAAACTTCCCATCTTCTCAGTTTTCAATGTGACAAAGTATAACAGCATTTATAAATATTCATTTTTTCTTGCCTTATAGTAAAGCAGCCGATACTTTGATCTGAGGGTTTATGAAAGAGAATTTCTGATCCGTTTTTGATCTATAATTCACTTTAGGGGTCCTGGACTATTCAGCTGCATTTTCAGTAGCTGAAGGTATACGGCACCGTTATGATAAACACAGCATATACAAGTCAGAGTGATTTAGCTGACCTTGAAGAGGGTGACAAGCTTGTCCTTTCTTATATATAGTGGAAGTTTGTCTGAGAAGCAAGTTAAAAGAATTACTGCTATTTAAAGATGTACACTGAGCGATAGCCTCATTGTTTTGGCATGTAGCTCTGGGCAGAAATATTTAATACATGTTTATTACATGTGGTGACGACGGATGAGTACCAAATAAGACAGTGTACCATAGTTTACCCCCAACAAGTCTCGTCTTGCAGTGTGTTTATGTTTCAAAGACTATGGTTACTCATATATAAAGCTGCAGGTTATCTGCATACACTTTTCTCTTTATCTTCCTTGAATGAGCCTTTGAGGCTTTGAGATTGTGGCGCAGTCAAGAGCCTTTTGGAGTAGGAACTAATTATCTGTTTTTTTCTAGACTGTTTGAAAATGGCTGGTGTCATTGTTTAGCAGGGATATCAAGACTGGTATGGTATGGTCTATTGCAGGACAACTTAACGAAGTACGACTATTTATAGTGTTTAAGAAGATTTTAGGTAGTGCAGCTCAGCTTGAAGTCATTCACAAGCTAACTTTGCATGTTGCTGCCATAAGAGTGGTTTTTGAGCAATCCCGTCTATGCCAGACACATTCCTCAGTATTTTTTTCAAACTCTAGTGACTTCTTGTGGCAACCATGTTTGCAGAAACACATGCCTCCATGTTAGTTTATGACAACTGGAATCCGTCCTCCTAAGGCGTCCTCCTGTGTCCTGTAAACAGTCACCTGGTCCTGGGGCTCTGTGTCAAGAAACAGTGAGAGTCCCAAGGTTGATGACCCTAACCAGCACTCATTTTATGCTCTTCCAACCCAGAAAACAGAGAACATTACCACAACATCCAATAACTCTCTCATTACGTTCTTAATGTTTCTGTAACATTCCCTGTTTGCTGGGAAAGAAGACAAAGGACATTACTACAAAGGAATGAAAGTTCCAGATGGATTTTTTGTTTGCCGTTGAGCCTATAGCATCCTGACTGTAGAAAGTTGCCATTCCTATCATTGAACGACAAAAAGGAGAATGTGATTTCCAGCAGGAAAGTGAGCTGAAGAGAATGAGCACGTGCACGAAAACCAGAACCATGTGGTAAACAGGGGAACTTTCTGGTGTACAGGAAAGCTTTGGTATCACGTCTGCCAGGAACTTGCTATCAGAGCGGTTCAAAATAATGAAATGTTTTGATTTAATATGTACAGTATCTGAAAACCCAGTCTATCAGGACCATAGTTATCTCAGTATCTTGCTCTTTCTACATACATTTTGCCTGTGGCAGGTCTACAGTTCAGCT
Organism: Gymnarchus niloticus; assembly: GCA_009936485.2. Taxonomy (NCBI): domain Eukaryota; kingdom Metazoa; phylum Chordata; class Actinopteri; order Osteoglossiformes; family Gymnarchidae; genus Gymnarchus; species Gymnarchus niloticus. The sequence continues at coordinate 9,775,046 of JAACJT020000013.1, read as the reverse complement.
CTGACTTGACGTGCTTGTCTATTGTTTGTCTTTATAGTGCATAATTGAACCACAGGCAAATCTGTTGCCTTGACAAAACTACTGCTTTCCTTAAACACATACACAGTCTTGTGTTCTAAGGTGATCTCTGTGGCCCTACCCTCTGACGAGCAATCTTTGGTACTAAATAACTCCATAGGCCCCTTTTTAAACTAATCCTGAACTATGGGGATTGGCAAAGCTTCAGACATCGGGGCTGTTGTGGCCCTGTGGGTTAGGATTCTGTGGCCTTTTCTGGAAGGTTGCTAGTTTGAATCCCACAGCTTTTAGAATGACCATGTCACTGGTGAGCCTTTGAGCAAGACCCTTAATCCCATTTGCTCCAGGGATGCTGGGATGACCCTGTGTCTGACCCCATAAAACTCACTGTCAGCTATATGTGAGAATGTCCCAATTTCCCTTTAGGGATGAATAAAAAAGGACTTATAGTTTATTGTGTACAGACATGGTATTCAGTTATTTACATTTGCTTTGCTTTTCTTCCATTTCATTTCAATTTCCATTTAAATGTTTGATGTAGCTTCTTACAGTTGCATTTCTATCAGGGTCGAATTTAGTATAAAGTTCTTTCAACATTTGTGGTGTCCCACGGGTGTAGATCAAATTGCGGAATTTATTTCCCGTCCTAATCGCAAACCAATGCTCTGTGTCGAAGCCGGGCAAAGGTCAGTCAATGGCAAGCATGGTTTTGAGTGTGACTGAGGATCTTAATCAGGCAACACAGGCAAGAGTCCTATCCAGAAGACCATGAACCTGAACTAGACTGCTGAGACCTACAAGCCAAGACCTCACAACCTGGTTAAGGTCATAAGGCTGTAAATACGTACCCTAGTGTTACAGAACCGGTGAAAATAGGCACCAAACTATAATGGGGGGGATTCCATGTCAGTGAAACCGAAGTTTGTGGCAGTTCTAAAGTAATTAGAGTTATTAAAGTTTATTATTATTATTATTATTATTATTATTATTATTATGTATGCCTCACTTCCAGGTCTTAGCGAAAATTACTGCTCAAAATGTTTTTACTATAAGCCTGCAGGACTGTAGTTTATACCTCACTGGATTTCAGAGGGGTTTTTTTGCAGTTATTTTTATTTGAAGTATCAGTTTGACCGAGCTCACAGTCTCAAACATTTCATGTAACATAAAACTTCAATTAGCTCAGTAACAACTCCATCCACGCTTACAGAACATTTTTCATCTTCTGTCACTACTTTTGATGAGTAATGAAGTTCTCACAGCTGGTGCTAAGCTAAGTTAGGAATACAACACACAACACTGGAACACTGGATTTATCATAGTCCGTATGAATGTCATAGCACCTCTATAGACCATATCTTCCCCCAATCTTTTGGTCAATTGGCAAGGCAGTTTTCTCCATTACTTATTTCAGCCTCCAGTAATTATTAATTATTGAAACTTTTTGACCTTCTTGTGTCTGAGGGCCTCTGGGCCTATTTCTCTCACATAAGGAGGGGTATTGTTTTCCTGGTATCGTGCCCACCCAGGCTGCTCAAAGGAGAGCCAACATGACTCAGAGGTTCATTGTGAATGTAACCTCTGTATAATGGAAGATAACTGAAGCTTTTTAATTGGACGTGGATGTGGTTGAAAGGTTATGGACAGCCTCGCGTTAATCCTCCGAAAGAATATAAAAAACAGCTGGCTTCTACATGTTCACTTTCAGTCGTTCTCGTCAGGTTGTTCATGGAGGTCTGTGCTTTGCAAAATACCTCACTGTCCATCACTTTCTGAGGATTCTGCTCTCTGCCGACGCCACAGAAGTGACTTTTTACAAATCTAACATGAAATATGCTACAATTATGCACTGTTAGTTGTAAAGTTAAGCAGCATCATAACCATTATTACCTAACACCGGTGAGTATTTCACTTCCCAGTGTTTGTTTAAGGGTTTTAATAACATTCCCAGGTTTGTGGCACAGCACTTCTGGCCTGACACATTTCAACTCTGTGCTCTATATGTGTTAGACAGCCATAAAACATCTGTAAACAGAGCATAAATGTCATATTTTGTCATTAAACACAAGAATCTGGCCAATCTTAAATGTCCAAACAATGGCCTTGTCTGTGAAGTTGCATGGTTAAAATATTTAATGTCTATGAGAATCCATGATCAAAATATTGCAACACAAGGATCCTATTGTCCTTTCTAACGAGCATCTCTTTAGGAAAAACAAAAAGCTATTGTATGATGAACATATAGCCTGTCTAAAAAGAGATTTTAAAAACTTAACGTACAGCATTCCTTTCAGTTACTGAGAGGAAGGTGATTATATGGACATGATTATTTCCATCTCCATTATATTTTTTCTTCATGTTTCATTTGCATCTTATATTTACCACCCAGTACCTAACCTTTGGCTAAGAGCTTCTGAGTGGCCCCGACAGCCCAGCTGGCTCTGTATTTCTCATTCCCTCACTCAGCACTAGGTGTCCACTTCTTCAGTCAGTGGTCATCTGCTTCTCTCACACAAAACCGTCTTTCTGTGCCTAAGATCCACAGGGTGTATAGTCTTCTCACTTAAAGATCTGTTTAAATATATTTTTCCTACTGTTGAACGTGAACATTTGTGCGTGCCATGCACATTTCGTTGCCTTGGAGATCCATGTTGAATCATACCAAATGCCATTAGGCTGATATTCAACCACCCACATCAAAGAACATCAAAGAACCTTAGATGCTCTGCATTCTAGTTCTGCATTCATCAGTTCTGAACCTCATAACCTGGGCTGAACCACACAGCAAAAGATGTCAACAGAAAGCTGATCTTTTTGATAGATGCTGATTAATGCTTTGGGAACATCTCGTGTTTCCTATAACCTTACGAAAGGACAGAGTTATGATCACAGGTACAAGCCTAAGATGGCAGATTTCGATCTGTGTGCAGAGCCCTGGCCCAGCTTATGTCACCGTCTTCAGGATAACATCTTGTGATGCTTTGTGTGTTGAAACTGAAGCTACACTGAAAATTGCAGGAAATTGGTTCCTCTTCTCAGGATGGCCATGCCTGGTGTTCTTCTGAATGCTGCTGCCGCTTCACCTCACAGCATATTGGAAGCAGGGTATTGATTACAGCATGGATTCTGCTTTGCTCGTCTTTGCACCTTGAATGGATGCAATGCATTACTGCGATATAGATAGATAGATAGATAGATAGATAGATAGATAGATAGATAGATAGATAGATAGATAGATGTTTGAGTGGGTGTGTGTGTGTCTGAAAATATATACATAAATAAAGAGCTGAATGACTAGGATGGCTCATTACAAATGCATGCTACCACTGATACTCCTGTATTCACAAGGCATCATTCGTGGAGGCTGAAGATGTGCCTCCACCTTATCTTTTAAAAAAAGGTTTTGCTTTCCATAGCATAAACTCTCTCGTCATCCGTATTCAATCAGAAGCCCTCAGGCCCCTCAGATTTTCCCTGCAGCACTGAATGATACTAAAGTGCACAGCTCTGATGATGAAACTGTCACCTTGCTGCTGCATGTCTGGCAACGGTGTTAGACAAAATAAAATAATCTGCACATGAATCACTAGATTTCCATCCTGGCAGTATGAGAACCAGACTAATTAAGCAGATGCTTTTTCAGTCTGGAGATCAAAACATAAGAACATATTTTAATATCCATTCATCCATCCGTCCAACCATCCATCCATTGACTGTCTGTCCATCCATCCATCCATCCATCCATTTATCTTCCACAGCCTTTTAGCCAGTACAAGGCCACAGAAAGCCTGCAGCCTATCCCAGGCAGCATATTGCAAAAAACAGGGGACATCCTGGACGGGATCCCAGTCTATTGCAGGACAATGAAATCGGCAAATTGTCAATCTGAAGTCTTACATTCTGTTCTGACAGTGTAACCGACATGATCAAGCTCTCGTTAAGCTTACAACTGATCCACAAGCTCAGGTGTTTAAAACGCCGAAGGCAAAGCTTGAATTTCTATCATTTTTCACTCTTCTTAGTTTGTTTTTATCTTTATATCGCTCTGGCTCTTTCTTTTCATCCTTAAATCAATTTCCCACATTTCTCATCATCCATGCAGAGCAAATTAAAAAAACACAACTTGGATGTTGGCCAGCTGACTCTCTAGTTTATATTTCAAGTTCTTTTTTTTGTTCTTTTCTGACTCCTTTTATCCCATATAATAGCTGCTTGACTTGGTCTCTTGCTGTTTCAAGTCATGTCATAAATCCACTATCAAAAATCTAATTCCACAGTCCATTCATATGAAACAGGAGTCTCAAGAAATTATTGCTTAAAGGCACCTTAATACAAGGATTGACCAGCTTCCCTATGTTTTCAACGTTACATTAACTGGATTTTGTCCATTGTTGAACATAATGTTTTCTGTTCTCATACTAAATCACTTCAAACGATTATTGATGTTTCAGGGAAAATGCACTGTTAACATTCTATATATTCCAGTGGAGTTATGACATATGTCACACACCACTCCATAACTATTCAACATGGTTATCAGTCGACAAAATCTTTTTTCCTTCGTTAAATTATTTTAGCTTTTTTTGCTTGTGGTTTGCTGTGGTAATCTGGTAATGATCTGTATCCAAAACACCAGAAACAGCATTGAGCGAAAGACCCATATCATGAGCCACAATTGTATAAATCAACGTGCAATGAAGTTTCGTCCCTTGAGTCAGTCCTTTAATGAAATGAGACTCCTCCTCTCCTTGTTGAGCGTAGAGCTCTGTTAACATGAGGCTAGCAAACCAAGATGAGGGCCCCTCTATGATCGGCAAGAGGCATACCACATGAAGCTCTGAAGATACAGTATACATCGTATCTGACCTTGACAGAACACGCATTCATGCCAGTGAAATAAATTATGAAAAAGTCATATATGGTCATAATGCTGACCACCAAAACCATTACACTTTCGAAAACCAACCCCAGCATGAATGAGGACGGAGGTCAAGATGTTACGGAAGTAAAAAATACACCACTGCAAAGGGACCGAAGAATCAGTCAAGGAACTTGGTCAGAGCTGCCAACTGATGCCATACAGAGAACTTTAATGATGCACAAATCTTGAGAGATTCAGACTTTGTATTATTAAATGCTACTTAAAATCAGGTTTGTAAGGAAAGTCGATTGAAAGAGAAGCATCCAGGTATTTTCAGAAGATGTACTTTGTGCAGTGCCTCCATCTAAAGGCAGCAAGCCCTATGATTCCACTAGGAAGGTGGTCATCACAGTGTCCGTGCTGCTGACCCACAACAGGAACAATAGAAATAGCATCGCTTTGTTTAGCTCTGCAGAAGATATTAAAGCCACACCCATGGTCCCGTAGCATGCATCCTCACAATAAGCCAGAGGAAGTGGGGGCTGGAGCCTGCAAGGCTGCAGTCTGGACTTTAATTAGCCTCGACATGAACACAGAGCCATCCTGTCTATGTCCTGTCTCTGTCCTATTGCATGGCCATATGCAAACACCCCTCCAAAGGCAGTGAAAACATCAACCCTATCCCATGGATGAGACGGCCCCCTGTATTGATCCCAAGTAAAGGTCATACTCCTGCTAGGACGGAGATATTTAGTCTCGCAATTAAAATCAGGAGAAAGTTGAACTAGACTAAGAATTGTGTAGTAATTATGAGCTGAGCTAGGGTGATTCCAGGGACAAACTGTGAGTGAGCATGCACATGCCTGAAGTGTCCAGCGCATTTTTGCCAATGCATTAGGGGAATACTGGGGCGTACGAGCTGTTGGCTTTGAAATGCCCAAACCCCTAAACTGAGGTACACTACAGCTAGCAAAACCTGTTGCTGTTTCAGTGCACAGCTAGAAACTGTGGCTAACAATGAAGTTTATCAGCATGACCATGGATGCTGACAAAGCATATCATTTTCCTCTTACTGTGCAAGTCAGGTCTAATAAAATACAGATAATCTGCAAGCATTTTTATGGAGTAAGGATGAATTGACTTGCTTGCTTTGTTAGATGCACTGTATTCCCCATTGGTCTGGAAGCTAGAGTCATCTACCACTGTCTTCGTTGGTTTTTTTGTGAGTATATGTACCAGTTAGTGGGGATGGGGGGTTGGGAGGTATGTCCATGAGGGGCTCTTCCCTGGGGCTGTAGGGGCCACGGGTTGCCCTTGTGCCTCTCATTCCCCCGTTCTCCCAACATCCAGTGTGGCCCCTCCATTCTGACTACAACAGAGGAATCTTTTGTTCTCTGTCTCTCAAAGTCCTCCAGTACCAAGGGTCTGAAACATCACCATGGGGCACTCTTGCTGCTTTATCATGCCAGACTTTCATAAAATTAAAATAACATTAATGTGTGATGCATTGTGGGTAAGTGATTTAGGTTGCAGTAAGCGCAAGTTAAATAAAAGCCAAATGGGCAAACTCCATTCAGCCCATAAAAAGCATAATAATATGATTGCATTACACCTAATAAAACAAACTTATCAAGAAGTCAGTTTCTACATTATCTTAACCAGTTTTCATGACCAAAATTGCAGGTGTTGATAGTGGCTGATTGTCTTTTTGGACAATATTCTGACCCGAATGACATTAATAGTGAATGGATTTTAACCTTGTCTAGGGGGTTAAAGCAGGAATGAAACCAGCTATGGCTGGAAGTGACTGATGAAAGCTGAGGAATCTTCTACAGTATACAGGCCCTGCTCAGGAATAGAGTTTGGCAAGAAGAGGCAGCACAGGATACTAGCACATTCACAGTAGGGACACATTCTGGGGTTCAGGCCTTAAACAATGTGTACCTTGTACATTCAACCCTGTAAAATGCAGATAAAAAATAAATCAAAGGAAGTTATTTGGCAGGAGGACTTCTGGTTTGGTTTTCCGGAAGGCTCTCAACACCTCAGTGTCAACATCTCTGGCTAATGTCTTACTGTTTCTCTGCAGGAGAGTCAGGAGTGGACATCAAGGGATAGAGCAGCATAACATGGGCTCACACTCAAGGAGAAAGTAGTCCAGTTTAGAACACTCTAGAAGCAACACTGTCAGTGCCAGACTCTGCCTCCACTTGCTCTGTTCAGCATATGAAACACGGATTGAAGTCCGGTGTCTGTCACTCATTTTCTGAAGAATAAAAGATGTATTAGGCTAATAAAAAAAAATAAGAATAGATAGTAGGCATTTTCCACGCAACACAAATTTATAGAAACAGTTTCAAAATCAAACACATATCTGGTTGCATTCAAAGACTGCCAGTGTGAATGGCATACATTCATCAGGGAACACTAACTCTCCAAGCTTTGCAAAAGCCACATTTCACTTTACACACATTTTGCAGACCATCTCACTGCAGCGCCTTCGACTGCTAGATTGCCTGAGCTCAAAGCATCAACTGGCGAAAGGGTTCAAATAATCTTCTGTCTCATACAAGCTTCAGGGAACTTTAGCAGTTCTTACAAAGTCGCTTAATGTGAAATCACATTAATGTTAATTCGTTTCAAACAGTACATTATCGTTAGAATGGTAAATAGACATGCATATTACAGGTAGATTCTGGAGCTAAGCGAGCCACAGGAAGGAGCTGGCTGTCTCACTATCAGGTGTGCTCCAGTCCCTTGATGTAAACGGGGAAGGTGGAGTTTTGTAGTGCTTTTCCTCAGCCGTGTCATTCACATTCCACATTGGGGCAGCTGCGCCAGATGGTTAACCATCGTGTCTGCACCTTCTAAAAGGTTATGTACGAGCGTACAGAATATCATGACTTCAGTAAATGACGTGTCGGTCCAGGGACTTCGCCTGCATTTTGTCTGATTTGTTTTCGGGCTGCTCCGTTTCCGTTATGATGGATAAGATTATTGTTTCGCCTTAACGTTGGAATAAACCCCTGTGAACCGCTTTTAGTGCGCTTGGGATTACTTTATTCGCATCACAGCAATGATTTTAACAAGTGAGTATATTCTAAAAATAATTTTTATTTACGAGATTTTTTTTTTTTTTTTTTTGCTTAATTTAATTTTAACTGAAAAAAACTTTGTATAGTTTTTAATACCCGTCCTAACAGCGGATCTGTGTATCTACAGCAATGGATAAATTGGGGAATACGAATCAATACAGCCGTGTCACTGAATTGGAAGAACATTATTGTGGAATAAATTAAATTGTTTTCGGAATTACTCGTAATTGACCGGATAGTCCTTTCCTCAACAGTCATAAACTTGGAGTTCCAGAAAGTCATTGGCCACGTTTATCAAATAGTTAAGGCCAACTATGAGTGATTTATTAATTATAAATAACTCGTGAGCGTCTTTAAACGATATATAGCATTGGGGCATCCGCTGTACTTCGTTTATATTGTTACTTTGCGCATATACGGATGCGCAGCCTATGCCCTGTTTTTGGTGTGATGTAGGCTTTAGGTGTCTGCCGAGCCAGTTTTACCTGCAGCTACATTAGTTAGTCTGTTGTCTCTTCATACTGGTCGGTGTATGCGGCTGACTGGAGAGCGTAGTCACTGGAGTAAGCTGAAACCACGTTACTGGTGAGGGATTTAGCTATGGCTGCTGGTGAAGTTAGCTGCTTCGGTGTGGGTCATAAATGACAAGTGTTGGTTTTAACACGCCTCAGCAATGGTTAACACTACCTGTAGTCCGTGTTACCATGGGGCCTCCAGGGTCACCCAGCTGCCCCCCCTTAATGAACTTTATGTTAAAAAAAAAAAAAGAAGTTTGTTAATATGTCAGTCTTGGAGCACTATGCTCAACTATGAGGCAGTCCCCTCTCACAGATTCAGGGCCATTACGTAAAATGAGAAGGCTGTATTTAAATTTATTTCCATAATGATATTTTTTTTTTAACAGTGAAAACAGAGGTGAGTAGAAGAAGCTGTTAGTACACACATTTAATCTAGCAGGATATCTGCTTTAGTTTCACACTGTGGATGGTGGGTGCTCCTGATCTCTGCCCCTGTGAATGGGGGAGGCGCGGCAGAGAGTCGTAGAATAGCGTGTCAGCTATTGAAATCTACTAGCCATGAGTGGCAGCCTGGGCATCAGCTGGTATACCACAGGCTCGGACTTTGGTGCCTTTAAAATTTGCTGTACAAGAATGTAGGGCACAATGTTCACAGCCAGACTCTTAAGAGAACATAACGTACCATCAGCTTCAGATCATTTATAAGGAATTGTACCCCAAGGCATATACACACTTTGCATGGACATAACACTCCCTTACAAAGGAATATATTGAATCCAAATCCTTCTGTAGGTCAATGAACCCTGTCCCCAAGCAACTGTTTACATACACAACTACAAGCTGTAGGGATGCTAAGACATTTCATTAGGTTGCAATGTGCATTCGTTGCCATGCAAGACAGGCTGACCGTGCCTGGAGCAGCATTCTTGGTGAGGCTTCAAGTAAATATTGGCCCCAACTGGGGAGAGTTTCCTGCAACAGGAAGGATCGGGGGCTGTGGAGGACATAGAGGGGCTGTGGGGTAAATTTAGGTGCCGCTCATGGGAAGAGGCCATGCAACTCAACGTTGTCATGGATCCAGCCAGACCTGTAAGACTTTCATGTAGCAAGAATGTTACTAAAATGCCCAAGTTGCGAAACTACAAGATGATTATGTCATTGTCTTCTCGGTATGAATACACGTTCTTTATTTTTCCCACATCTGAGTCATCTGAGTCTTCGTTTTTTTGTTAATGGGAATTTATTGTGGTAAAATGTTTGCTCAATGGCTTTCAGAATGGCCGGTTAACAGCAGTGGAACCTTCTAGAGTTCTGCTCACCTGAGCACACATACCATCACGGGTACTTTTCTGACGGAGGCTGAAGCATGACAAACTTCTGACACCAGAGCCCAAGAAGGCCCCAGTGATGTCACTGATTTTCTTACACCATTTCTGTTCCATGTTATCTATGACTGTATGTGCTGCAGATTCCTTTTAAGGTTCCCTATTTTTTGGCTGCCATCTTATTGGATGGATTTTTCAGCAGTTTATTATTATTGTGGTGACGTCTTTTAACTAAGTGCTCCCTTAATTTCTATAAAAATCCTGTGCTTTCAGAAATGATTCATTTTTTTTTCCTGCTTTCATCTTCAAAAGTCCACAGTATTTGGCTGACTGCCCTCCACTTCTTTTAGCCAAAGAATTACGATGTATTTCTAGTCTTCACAATTGCCGGACGGTTGGTTTGTTTTTTTTTCAAAGCTGGCAGGTCTGTTATCTGGCCTTGAGTGAAGTGGGCTGGGTTGCGGTGCAGGACAGTTCTGTACAGTAAACAACTTCACATGCTTCCTACCAAGTGGGAGGAGGGAAATGAGGTCATTTGATGTCCCTGGAAGCCTGTAGACAATACAGCAGCACGCCCCCCACACGTACAGGTCCTGTGGTTTGTGCTGCGCCTGTATCTGAGGGATGCCAGTCCATTCACGCAGCCACGTTAGTGTCGCCTGTGCCATCATAAGATTCAACCCCCCTACAGAACTGCCAACACAGTTTAGAGGGAACGTGCTGGCAGAAATGTGACAAATGGCATCCTTGTTTTGTTTAATATGTATTAAAAATGCCCTCCCTTAAAACAAAGCTGGCTGTTGCTGTTGAAGAACTCTTTAGTGATAATAAATGTTGTAGTGTAGTGATCTGAATTTTATTCCGAATTTAATCACACTTTTGCCCAGTGGATTTGTGACTCATCTTATGTTTAATGTACAAAGCCACGGATAAGATCTGTTTTTTGCAGAGAAATTGTCATCCTTCCTTATGTCACATGAGGCACAGATAATGTTATCTTTTTACTTCTCACGTGTGAAATGGCCCATATTTGTATGAAAAGGCTGCCTGTGTTTCCTGTAGTGATGAAACAAATCCAGCTTCAAAACCTGTGATGGGTGGGAGTTTCTAGAACTAACCAATCGATGCTGGTGCTACATGAGGCTTCAAAACCTGTGTTGGAGGGAGTATCCTGAACTGACCAATCAATGTTGGCTATCTCATTTGTCCTGACACTGGTTTCCAGGCTAGGCCCTCTCGGTGCCTCTCCGGCTGTCCTTGCTTGTGAAGAGCACATCTGGATGCCATTGGCTTTTTTGCTAGGGATGCCACCGCCTTGCGTCCCTGTTAATGGGACAGATTTATTAGGTACTGCAGACTTATTAGATTTGTGTGACTTGCTTGGAGGACTTTTCAGAAGTAAAAGCATGGAAATATGACATGTTGTAGTAAATTAACACAAAATGAATACAGAATCCAATACATTAAGTTAATGTCAATCATCATTTGCCCTATAGAGAAATTCATATGAGTTTTTATAAGAGTGACTTTTTGGTCCTATTCCATGTGTTCTACCATTTGACTTAACTGAAAGTTAGACTGACAGCACAGGTTATTACCTTGCTATCATAATTTGCCGTATCATCATTTTTACAATGCCAAAGATGCCTGTGATCATCACAAGTGGTCATTTCTTGTGGGCCGTGTAGTAAGAGCTTGCCAAGCGTACCAAGCTGACTGCATTGCAGACAGCTTCTTGGGCAGCTGGGCTGTCTTCCGACGACAGATATAAGCGCATCTAAAGCAAACAGATCGATCGGGCTCTCCTTGTCTCTATTGTGGCTTGACCTTAGAGCAGAAATAAAGCTTCTCTCTGCATCTATCTGTCTGCAGTCCAAGCCATTCACCTGGTCAGGGCCGTGGGGCTTTTGTTTCACATTTGTGCTATATTTTGATGAACAGATACTGATAAACCTCAAGATATAGAGATACTGGTGTATTTCCACAAGAAATAGATAGGAAACAGCTGTCTTTTTTATTTTTCTAAATTAGTACAATTATTGCCAAAAGCTTTGCCTGAAAGGAACGATAACCATTGGGAAGACTTTGAATCAGAACCATTGCTGTTCCTATGTGAGACAATCTGTGGTATGTAAAAACACAGTCAGCCCAGTTAGCCACATGATTGCACGGTGAAACATGGGAAAATTTGGTAAGTCATGCTGAGTGTCAGAGGTCTTCTACTACTGTAGCGTCAACCCTGCTATCTCTGGAGGGCTTTGTCATCTCCCATGACACCCACCCAGATGATATCATCTTGAAATTATCCGCATTCTAAAGATTCATGGTTTTAAGGAGGACATAAAGGACTTGTCCAGTCTTGGCTGTGGGTCTTTCTTTTGCTTTGTCCAGTAAAGAATGATGAGGTCTTTCAAAGCTCTTCTGTAGCTTCTTCCACTGTTCCTTAAAGTCAAGTAGAAGAAGTAATCCTGGAGTGGCCCGCTGTAACATTGGTCCTGCTATGCGTCTGATCCTAAAACAGGAAGAACTCATCGTGTTGCAACTGTGGCTTCAACACAGACTAAATCAAATGAAAAGGAGCTTTTTTAAACACAATCAGCTTATAGGTGTTTAGGGTAATTAGGTTGCTATGGTGCCATTAGTCTGTGTCCTGGAATTTTCTTTTTCGTAGATATCTAACAGCAGGCCATCTTATTTTTCCTCTCTTGCAGAGATTGAGGCAAAGGAGGTGTGTGATTGGCTGAGAGCGACAGGGTTTCCACAGTATGCGCAACTCTATGAAGGTAAAATGACCTCCCCCCAAATTCAGTTGCACTTAAACCAATGGTAGGTGGTCACCTTGGTCGCCATGGTAATTTATAACCGGCATCTGTAGAATGTGAGCTCGATCATGTTATTTCTACCACTGGAATCATCACGTCCATCATTCAACGTGATTAAACTTCTCCCTCTATGCTGATACATTTTAAACACATCAGTAACACCGGGTGCTGTGAAGAGGAGCAAATGAGCAGCGTGACGTTTTAATCAGAGCATACTGATCACCCTTCCTGTAGGGGGCGCTGTCTGTGTCTGGCCCCTGCTCAGACTGAGTTTCTGACCATGTCACATTCCATTTTATGTGAAGACGCACCCCAGAAATAAGCTGGGGTGCTGTAAGTTTGTTACTTTGTGAATTATTTAAACTGCAGGGAACATTCCAGCAGGTGAGACGTTACTTTTGAGGTGGTCTGCCAGCATGGCTGCATTGCTCCTGAGACCTTTAATACCCTTTCCTGCACGCCACATTAACTAGAGCAGAATAGCGCTTGAGTCTCCTCTGCTGTGAAGCTCTCTGTCTGGCAGCTGTGTTTGCTTAGCAGAGATGCGTTTCCTCTCTGTGGTTCAGAAAGGGACCGTCTCTCAGATCTGATGACAGAGCTGCCCTGGCACAGAAAGCTGCCACATTCTTCAATCCTCCAGACCTCCCACCCCTATCCCACCCCACAATGCTTCTGGTCTAAGAACTGTTGCATCACTAACTCCTATCCCTTCATTTACATCCCCCCCCTTCCCCAGATGCTCAGTTTCCCATTGATATCTCCTCCGTGACCAAAGATCATGATTTCCTGGACCGGGATGCCATCGCAGCACTGTGCAGGTAGGCCCGTGACACCTTGCTCAGCATCTCCCTGAGTTCGCCATGGCTGACAGTTCCAGTTGGCAGCCACAAGCCATCTCCACCTGTGCAGCCCAGAGACCTGACCTGATAAGAGAAGATCAGAAGCTTCAGGCATGTTGTTGAGAGCAGTGGATGATAAGTTAATCAAAATGTCCCCATCTCCTGGGCTGAAGTATAAGGCCTTCAGTCTCCTCTGTGTCTCGGCTGTCCTGTTTGCTCCCTCCTTTACCTGTATCAAAAGGAAGCCTCGCTCTTATCTCAGAATGTTTTCTCTCTAATGATGCTATTCATTCCCTTTGAGAACGGCAGACATTTACAGCCGTTCCCACTGGGAGCCAGGCTTAGTGCAGTCACAGAGGTGTGTGTGTGTGCGTGTGCGTGCAGAGTCACACGTGAAAGACCATGGTTAAAAAATAAAAACGGCCATTTTTTTAGCATGTGAAGAAACAGCCCCTGGTTGCCTCAGACTGGCTTGATGAGACATACACAGACAGGAAAGGCTGACATTACTAAAGGTACATAAGTGGTGGACATCTGGAAAACATTACTCAGGGTCAAGCCGAGTCTTGGTCTCATGTCAGAAGGCAGACTGGATGGACACCGTTCCAGATGCCATGGGGATACGCTCTCTGTTTGTTACGTTTGTTTCCATGGCAATACCACTCCTGCTCAAGAGCAAACTACCAAGTCTGCGTTTTTCGGTCCTGCATGTAAGGCTAATTTTTGGTGAATTTTTGGTGTGTTCTACACAGTTTAAACACAGGCTTTTCTCCTTGTGTGTCACAGGCGACTGGCCACCCTTAATAAGTGTGCCATAATGAAGCTGGAGGTCACTCCACAGAGGAAGCGGGTAAGGTCTTTACCTGTACCTACTTTCACAGTACCTTCAGCTGGATTTCTAAAAAGAATGTTTCTCACAAGAATGTCTTCTATCACATTTGTACTTTGGGTTCTCTGAGTGTTCCTTGTCATAAAGTCTAGCTGTGCTTATCTTTGCCGCACGTCCTTGCTGGTGAAACTGCAAAAATGGCTGGGAGAAATGTTGTTTTGCATGTAGGCATTGTTTACGTAATATTTAACAAATTGAAGTATCCATCCTGGGCCATTTTTGCGGGATCTTGTTGTTTTGGTTTTTGGGTCGAGAAATCTGATGTTGTGGTTTCCATGAGCAGCAATCTGTCAGGTAACAGTGACCTGTTAACTAGTGATGAGACAAATGAGGCTTCAAAACCCGTGGTGGATGGGAGTATCCAGAACTAACCAATCAGTGCTGGCAATAAATGAGGCTTCAAAACCCATGGTGGGCGGGAGTATCTTGAACCAACCGATCAGTGCTGGCGCTAAATGTGGCTTCAAAACCTGTGGGGGATAGGTTAGTTTGGGATACTCCTAACAATGCTTTTCCAGCTCTCCTTGCCTGTGAATAGCACATTTGGGTGCCTTTATCTTCTTTTCTAGGGTTGCCACCACCCTGCGCCCTGCAAATGGAACAGATTTATGGGATTCTGTCGATGAATTAGATTTGTGTGACTGGCACTGATCTCCCAACCTCCACAGGATTTGAAGCCTCATTTAGCACCACCATTGATTAGTAGTTCAGGATACGCCCACCCACCATGGGTTTTGAAGCCTCATTTGTCTTTCACTACTTCTAGCAAAGAGTTGTGAAGGACCAGCAGTGTGTGCTGACCTTTCGGATTAGCCTGGGCCATCGCACAGCAGAGGGAGGCTATTTGCACACTTAATAAACGTGCGACCCTAAATGTCGCTGGAATGTGATTGCCCACGCCATGTGACAGGCCGGCTACTCCCACTGGAATGAATGGCATTTAAACCACAGGGCACTTATCAGCAGCTACAAAGAGTGCCTATCTACTTGATCATTAAGATATGCTTTACGCACGAACAGTCGTACGTGTCATTCTTAAGCACGCAGTGCAGCTGACAAACAGAAGCTCAAGGTCCAGGCTCGTAGAAGCAAACGCGAGAGCCACCCAGAGGCAGTGAGCTGCTTTGGCTTTCATTAGTCATCTCTTCGGTCACCATGAAGGCCTTATCTCAACATCGCCATGGGCAGTAAGCTGCCCTGATAGAACCAGCCCATGGCCTCTGCCCCCAGCCCCCACTCACTGGCTGACTGGTCTTATAGTTTATTCAAAGAGGATGGAATTTCTTCTTACCCTTGGGGCAGCTGTAGATTAACTAGAACCACATGGGCTTCTTGTGATGGTGACAGGGATAAGTAAAGCACACTGCCCTCTTAACTAATCCAATCTCATTAGCTGGTAAATTAGCATAATTATGCTTGCTATATACTCCAATAAAAATGTAATCTCACATCGCAAGTTATTTGTCAGTCTTGCTGAAAACTGGAAGAATGATAAACCTCTGGGTTGAATTTGCACCGTGCTTTCAGTTTTTCCTTAAAGGATATCAAGTCAGCCACAGATTTGTGTTATTCAGGTCAGCCAGGAGATTCCCAGATGTAGGAGGATTATTTAATCAGTGAAGATTGGTAGATCAGTAAAATTCCTCGATTCAGGACAGCTTCAGGGCCGGTGAGCAAACCCTGGATTGCTACCGCTATACGCTTCGTGGCTAATTGTTCCTCTGATCATTTCTCACGCTGGCACAGAACGAAGATTCGGATGAGGATGAGCCGTGTGCCATCAGCGGTCGCTGGGCTTTTCAGAGGGAGAGCAGGCGCTGGTCCAGGTTAACTGAGCCAGAAGGTTCCTGCCAGCCCACAGAGGTCAGCGTGGAGTGTGAGCTGGCCGAGGTCATTTCCCTCCACAGTATGGGCAGCAGCTCAGGTAGCACGGACCCCGGGCCCCCCAGCCTGGGCACTGGCTCCTCTAGCCTCTCCTCCGAAGGCCTGTCCTTGCCTGGAGATGTGCCCCTACCAGTTGTGCCAGGCCCGAGGCCCGCGGGGAGGAGCGCACGCTCTCGGGCCAAGAGTTTCCTACGTAGGATGGAAACTCTGCGTCTGCGCAGCTCCTCTGCCAAGCAGAGGAAGATCTCAATGAGGCCAACCATCAGCGCCCCCGTGCCGCAGGAGGGGCTGGATGAGGACAGCCTGCGACGGCTGCGCTGTGTGGACGTCTCCAGCCTTCAGGGCCGTGCCCCAGCCCGGACGCACAGCGCCTCCTCCTGCACGCAGACAAGCAGCAGCCAGTCGGAGACCAGCAGCGCCGTGAGCACGCCCAGCCCCGTCACGCGCTCTCGGGGCCGCACCAGCTCCCGTTCCAACGCCAGCAAGCGGGCCGGTCTCTACTTGGAGGGTTTGGACCCAGCCAGTCTGCTTGAAGGTGTCGACCTGCTCAGTCTGGCTCAGCTCCTGCCCCCAGCGCAGGAGGATGAGCGACAGCAGAGAGACACTGAGGAGGAGGAGGCAGAGGTGTTCTTCTTAATCCCAGAGGGACACAAGCCAGGGACATTTCCTAAAGCCCTGTGCAGCAGCATCGCCTCTTACAGGATTCACCGGGAGAGCGGACAGGACGGTATCTGGAGGCATCGCAGGCGCAGCAGCTCGGCCAGGTCCGTCGACAGCCGCCTCAGTCTGTATGATAATGTGCCCACCGAAGCAGAGTCCCTTGGAACAGACCCCCTCGATGCAAAGCCCTCTGAACCCCGGCTAGATGACATCCTGCGGCAGGTGAACGGCCTACAGCGGCTCGTCAGCGAGTGGGTGGAAGAGGAGGCTGACTCAGACTCCGCCCTGGACTCGCCACTGCAGCACCAGCTGGAGGAGGCAGAGAGTGGCAGTGATCTAGACAGCGCCGCCCACATCAGCGAGCAAGATGACGGCCTGGTGAGCCATGAACGGAGGGACTCCGGCGTGGGAGCCTCCTTGACCCGACCCAGCAGGTGAGTCCCTTTTTTTTTACGCGGGGGGGCAGAGCTTCTGCACCATTATGCTAGCGTTAACTGCTGAGATCGAGCCATTAGCCTGTAACAACATAGCATTGACCAGTAAAAAAAAAACTGATTCCAACCTTATGCACCTGCCTTTAAATTAGGGAAAGTTCTAGATGGCAGTCTTTGGTGCTGGAGCGGAGCACAACACACAACTCACTGACAAGGAGGAGAACATCCTTCCTAAGACAAAGACAGACACACAGCCTATTAATCACAAAGAGTTAAAGATATGTTTCATTCATAAGTACATATGTCACATGAATTTTCGTAGGGTAGGGAATGCTGAGTTTGTACAGATTAAACTCGTAGATTATACCCATTACAGAAAGTTTACAGGGCGAATGCTTGACATTTGGGAATCTGCTGAGGTTTTGAAGACTCACACTATGAATGAGTGATACTTTTTAAATCTTTTCTTTGATATATAGTCCATGTTTTCGAATGGCGTGAACAGCAATACTGCCTGCTCCATCTGTGACACTCATACCTCCATGATCAAACCGCTCCACCTCCCATACAGGCCCCCCAAACTGCGCTGGCCCAGCTTCCAGGACTCACACCGGGCCAGCCTCCCCTCAGCCCCCCTGCAGCTCGGCGCCCAGTCTGTGCTTCAGATGAATCTCCTGCAGAAGCTGGCCCTGCTGAAGCTCACCGCCCTCCTGGAGAAGCACACACCAGCCCATAAGCATAGCCTTAGCTGGTCAGTGTCACTGCGGCATGGGGGCAAGGCCAGGGGTGGGAGGGGCACCTAATAACAGGACACAGTGCTGATGAGGTTTGTGTCTGATTGGTATAGAGAATCTTCTGGTATGCCTTGATTGACTTCACTAATCCTGGAACCAGTGTAACCTTTCAAAATGTGCTTTACACTTGCATATGAGAATGTGACGTCCCTGCCTGAGTTTCTTGTATCCCGGAACAAGGCATCTGACCTATCTCAGCTATGTCATGCCTGTGAAAGAAATCTTTAATCTCCAAGTGATTTTTTCACCGAAGAGTGACACCACCACCGCTCACCCTAATCTAAGCGAAAATCTCCTTTCATCTTATTAACTGTCTTCAAAACGGCCAACTGTCCTCTGCACATACAAACTCATAAGCTTCCAAAAAGTAAGAGGATTACTCAAGCAGCCCCCCAGGGAAATACCCCATTAAGGCGGGAACAGTAGAATTGTTCATAGGGGTTTTACCTAATTGAGACCATAACCACCCCTTCACCACAGTTCTCAGGTTCTAAGCCTACATCCCCAGCTGTGCATTTGGTCCAGTTAGTTAATGCAGGTGTGGGCCTCTCCTTCTTACCGACAGAGGCCATCTGGCACCTGCTCTCAGTGCTGAACGGGGATCATCACCGGCAGGCTCAGGTCCCCCTACCTTGTCACACACAGGTTAAGCAAGGCGGGTCTTGCGCATGAAGCTTGGCTGAAAGGTTTATCATAGCCATGCTACAAAGGATGATGAGCGATGCATAATGGATATAGAGTATCATAGAGATGGGGGCAGTGGGAGAAAGATGGAGGTATTAACAGATGCAGAGATGAGATGGGGGTGGTAACAAATGGGGGGGGAGGGACAAATGTCAGATGGAGGTAGTCTTGTCTCACAGCGTTTCCATGGCGTCGCCTCAGCAGGGCGATGCCCAGGTTCATGAAGAGGCCCAAGCTACGGGATTACCGGGACAGGAGTGTCTTCGGCGTGTCGCTGCAGGTGAACATGCAGCACGGTGGGCAGCCCCTCCCCCTGGGCATCCAGCAAGCTATGCGCTACCTACGGAGCCAGTGCCTGGACCAGGTGAGAGACCCGCCTACTGCTGAGTGTGATTTAATCCCTACATACGGTAAAATGCAGACTGGATCCAGGTGTCCTTTCCCAGGGGGCGTAGGGGAACTGCTTCTTGGCTCTTAAGGAGAGTCTGATAGGAATCCACAACAGCACCAACCTCCCCGCAGTGTCTTGCGATGACTCCCCCGGCATCCCATGTCCATTGCTCCCTCAGGTGGGCCTGTTCAGGAAGTCGGGGGTCAAGTCACGCATCCAGGCGCTGAGGCAAATGAACGAGGCGTGCCCTGACGGCGTGAGCTACGAGGGCCAGTCGGCCTATGACGTGGCGGACATGCTCAAGCAGTACTTCAGAGACCTTCCTGAGCCTTTGCTGACCAGCAAGCTGGGAGAGACCTTCCTCCAGATCTACCAATGTAAGTAGCATAGCTGCCCTTATTATTATTATTATTATTATTATTATTATTATTTATTATTATTATTATTATTATTAATAATAATAATAATATTACAACGACTGTGGAGAGGTACAGTGCCAGTGTAGGGTACAGCAGTGTAGCTTTTGTCGTCCTGTAACCACACGCTTACCTGCTGTACTTAAGGAATGTATCCTCATTGTCTCGAACATCACAACACACACCATGCTGTTTTTGTTTGTAGGCTTCTGCCTTCAGAACATGAAATGTATTTTAATACCAGTATTTCAGTAAAGCCATTTAACGAAATTATTAATACTTTATGTAGTTCTGCCTTGGCTAGGTGCTGATTTCGTCATTCACCATAGATGGGAATTGTTTGTTAGGGTGGGTTTTATTCTGTAATCCCTGTAGGTTGAGTACTTACTGGTTAGGCTTCATTTTTATCTATAAATAGTGGTTTGGTAATGTAATTGAATAGTTTTTCTAATCCACTGCAAGATTTTTTTAACTCCCTCCTCATGTTTTAATGAGGAAAAATCTTCCATACCATTACATCACCCAGCTGCTGTAAATGCCCAAAGCTGACGTTAGGCCTTGAAAGATCTTTCCGCCGCTGGTCTTCTACAATTAACATTATTACTTTTACATAAAGGCAAAGAAGTAGGAAGGAAAAATAAGCGTAAGAAATGTTGATGCATTCCAAATACGTAGGACTGTGGCAGATGTCGTATGTTGCAATATGAATGTCGCATTCGTCATGCGTCCCAAATAAACAGCTTCTAAGTGTAACTGAAGGGATTAAAGAAAACACTAGCGTGTGGGGTATAGTACTGAAAAGTACAGGGGTTTTTTCAGTCAAAATCCTGACCCAGTTGTATCATTGTTGTAGTAATATATAATTGCTTGTCACTCATTTTAATTCCACGTTGTGGTTGGGTTGATATGTTGAGGATCCCAGTTAGTCATGGTTCTAGTGGAGTTTTTGGCTTAGATCCTAATTGCCCCACCTTGCTCCAGATATCCCCAAGGAGCAGCGTTTGCAGGCTGTCCGTGCCGCTGCATTACTGCTGCCGGACCACCACAGGGAGGCCTTGCAGACGCTGCTCTTTTTCCTGAGCGACGTGGCTGCCTCCGCCACTGACAATCAGATGACCTGCACCAACCTGGCCGTGTGCTTGGCGCCCTCTCTGTTCCACCTGAACACTCTGCGGCGTGACGGATCCTCCTCCAGGTACACCCACCTCCTCATCCTGAAACCAGAGGGGAGCGATACTGCCGAGGGTCCACAGAGGTTCTTTTTTGTGCAGAGATGTACTACGCTGAATAAAGTGAGAAAGCAGCCAATCAATTCGAATTAATGTAACCCTTCCGTATGAGCAGCTGTGATGCAGCAGCAGTAGATTAATAAATGTGGACCACAGCAGCGTCTTTGCCGTGTCTGATGAGCTAGTTATCTGCCTGTGCAGGATGATGCAGCGGAAGCAGAGCTTGGGCAAGCCAGATCAGAAGGACCTGAATGAGAACCTGGCAGCGACCCAAGGCTTGGCCCACATGATCGCCGAGTGCAGGAAGATTTTTCTGGTGAGACTCCTCCACCCTAACCGAACCCCCATCCAGATCACTTACTCAAATGTAATGGCAAAGTAATCCTGTTACAGTCACCAGATCAGGATCATCTGAGTCTTAGGCATTGTCAAATTAACAGATTTGGCTAGCTTGCTCATTTGAAAGCAGGTTAACTGAAAGTCCAAAATCTGAACTGTTTAACCTGCTCAGAGGCCTTCAACAATGAAGAGCAGAAGGCGAAGAATTAACACTTCATTTACTCAGGCTCCCACCTCCCATGACCTCATGACCCGGTGACCCGGTCACCCAGGGACTTGATGCACGAACTTCCCTGGAAACCATGCATAGTGTAAATAGTGAAAATGTTTACATTTTCATGTTAACCCTTGCTTTTCCCAAATGTGCCGTTTCCTAAATTTAGTGAATTATTCTCTTTGAGGACAGATAAGTATCTGAGGAAGAGAACATGTACAACTTTAAGAGCTATCAAAGAAATTAAAAGGAGGGTGACATCAAACCTTAGCAGTAAGCACTCCAGCTGCACACCCAGTGGGCCAAGGCTCTGATTCCCCAGCTATAGCTCTCTTGGTGTGTGTCATGTTCTCCCCACGTTTGTGTGGGTCTTCTCCGAGGACCACGTTTTTTCCATACAGTTAAACAACACAGGTTTTTGGTGTACGTATGTAGTGTGTGCTTCTGTTCCTAAGTTTACGCCCTGTGACGCTCTGGCGTCTCATCCAGAGTGTCCCCTGCCTCATGCTGCACACTTGCTGGGATGAGCTCCAGACTCACCACAGAGCCTACACTGATAAGGCGAAGTAAAGGAACTGATACTCAAAGCTTTGATTCATGTAGGGTTTTGTCTGTAAATGTGGAGGCTTTGTGCTCTGTAAATTAGAGACGGACAAATGCAGGCCTTGTGTACTGGTTTTAGTTTCAGTTCAGCTCTTAATTAATTCTTCGTTAATTATTTATTTTTTTGGAATTGCTGGCTGAATTAATTGAGATTCTAATCAAATGAAGCTAAATGCAGTTAAGGAGTTTACCTTAATGGTATAAAGACAAATAAAGGTACAAAAACGTTAGCCCTCATTTATGAATAATATGTTTTGTTTTAAAGAATCAGTGATGAATACATCATTCTCTGCTCTTAAGTGATAAAGTTCAAAATTTCATCAACAAATCTCGATTCATTTAGATTTGAGTACGAATTAAATAGCAGGAAATTATTTTGCTAGGGAAAAACACAGCTGTGGCAAGTGTTTTGGTTTAACATGGTTCTTATAAATGCCAGTTAAAGTGGACTAATTAATTGAGAACTCAGTGGGAGAAAAATCTGCACATCCCCAGCCCACAAGGCCTGGAAATGCCCCCCCGAGAGCCACAGGCAGCCTATGGTCCGAATGAACGCCTCTCCTTGCTCTTCGTCCTAGATTCCTGAAGAAATGAGCCGATGCAGAAACTCGTACACGGATCAGGCGCTCAAGCCACCGACGCAGGGTCAGCTTACTGCCCATGTGGGCATCCTGAAGGAGAGCCTGGACAGCCTTTTGAAAGAGGCCAAAGACCGTTTCCGAGGTTACGACAGCCGGTCGACGCTAGAGCCTGCTGAACTGGCGAGCAAAAAGGTACAGCCGCACACAAACAAATCTGACTACAGCACACACATACTCACTAAACCTTAATCCTACCTGTCACACACACCAACAGTTATGTCTATAATACAGACCCCATGAACGAATACACAAAGCCATTTGTTTATCCATTGTCGCTATGTTAATGTTGAAAAACGGAGGGTCTTCCTTATTCAAGCAGGCCAACGGCTCTGTTTTTAAAAGCAGCCAAAATTTGCAGGTGGTATATGTTCGCTGGGGCTGGGATTTGGCGAGGAAATTCTATCACCACCATTCAGGTAGTGCCCCCCCCCCCTTGTCCATCTGAGACCTAGGAGGGCAGGCGGGTCGCACTTCACACACAGTGGAGTCATTTCCCTCACGCTGCATTGTACTTCTCACAAAAACACGCCGGGCTTGCCGCTGTGGCACAGGCCTTCGTGTCAGGATAATCGGGTGGTAGTTCCTTCCTGTTTACTTTGTTTGAGAGCCCATTGTTAACTGAGATAGGAGTCACTTGTGGGATGAGGTACACCCATTGGTCCAGCCATCGCTCTGTACTATAGTTTGTTTGTCAAATGAAGAGAAAGTATCTATGTTTTTAAGGAAAGAAAAAAAAAAAACACAAGAAACAGCCCTACTGATAAAATGAGGCGGCTAAGTCATCTATATGCTAGATAAGCCGGAAGCCTTAGTGCCCATTGGCTCGGAGTCTGCTTATCGGAGTTACGAAATCCGATGCACACTGCGAATTCTTCAGCGCTCAGCCTTATGTCTTTCTTGCCATTCTCCTCAGACCCCTTCATGCCACAGTCTTTTGTCAAGTTTATGCGATTCTGTCGCGGGCGAGAACAGATTGTCGATAAGGCTCTCGCCGGCCACACACAGCTTCCACCACGCTTAAGCAGCTGAAGTCCAATGCTAATCCTTAGCCTGGCTCGGTTTTGCGTATTCACCGAATAAGGCTCCACATATGGTGTGGCTGCTCGCTTTATATTTGTTTATTTATTCAGAGTTTTTTATTTCTGTCCCTTCACTCACCAGGTGCAGGATGGCGTCCCTCTGCGGCTATGGAAGGCAGCTGTAGAGGTCCCAGCACCCCCTGAGGACATCCTGAGCAGGCTGCTGCGTGAGCAGCACCGCTGGGACGACGACCTTCTTGAAGCTCGGGTCCTGGAGACGCTGGACCAGCAAACCGACGTGTATCAGTATGTGCGGGACAGCATGGCACCGCATCCGCCACGGGATCACGTCCTCCTCAGGTACACCAGCTGACTCTCTGCTCAGACATGCTGTGATGCCCGTGTTTGACTCAGATCCACTCATCACACTCTTCAGATGTGTTTGCCGTGGATTCTACCCAAATTCAGCTGAGATACGCTTGCGGTTCTCACAAACCTTCACTGCATCATTGCAAAATTGACTGATTTCCCACTAAGGGTCCTAACTCAGTATTGGCTTTTCTCTTTTGCTAGAACTTGGATGACAGACCTGCCGAAAGGGGCATGTGCCATGATCTGCACCTCCGTGGACCACGAGGGAGCATCAGTTTTGGGGGTGCGGGTTAATGTTCTGACAGCCCGCTACTTTATCGAGCCCAGTCGGCCTGGACGATCTCGCCTCACGTACATCTCTCGGATGGACCTCAGGTAGGCTGCGGGTCCAGGCCCACACACCTTTGCGCACTGTACAGCTGAATAAAGGGCCTCTTGGGTCCTCTGCTGCTGTTTGGCTTTGCGTCTTAGGAATGTTTCTTCCTGCCTGTGTCAGAGCCAAGCCTGGATTCACTCAGAGATATGACAGATATATCTGGTCACATGACCAGCTACCCTGATCAGTATAGTTGATAAGGACAGAAGGGAGTGTTTCACAGACACCAGATTCTGCAGACATTCTTTTCCCATAAAGGAATCCTCATCAACAGTAGGGGGCAGTATAAAACATTGACTCCACAGCAGACAAACACTGATCCACTGTTTGCTCCCTCTCTTGGTCGCAGGGGCCGCCTCCCAGAGTATTACAGTAAAATCTTCGGAAGCCTGTGTGCAGCTGAAGTGGTGCGGATACGAGACTCCTTCGTAGGTCAAACTGAGAAATGAGGCTCTTCCCTGCACCAGGAGACATGGCGCAGAGAAATGTGGAGTGTCCTGCCACAGGGGCCCATTTGCACACACAGTAAAACCAGGCATGAACCCGTTGGTAGATATCAAATCTGCAGATATTTACCGCTGATTTGTTGGAGTAACCCGCTACAAGGCAAGCCATATATGGACCGATCTGATCCCAAGTTCTCCAGCAGGGGGAGCTACTGCTTCTGGGAAGCAAGAAAATACATTTACTCAGTTGTATTTATATATGTATGCATGGTTGTATACTGTATGTGTTCTACTCTGCACTCAAACCTGTTTGTTGTGTGTTACAGAGAAAGCTTTATATTTTATTGTACTGTCAAAGGCTATGCAGGAAAGGTGCATCAGCCGCGTTAATACTTTCGTTGGACTAAATGCAGGATGTAATGATGGACAGATCAGTGGTGGAACAGACGAAAGTGTATAACCATGCAAGGTAAGCATGCTCAAGATGGCTCGTTAACGCTGGGAAGATATCGGAATGAAACCCATCTGACACGTGTATAAGACGACACTGGGAAAGGCCAAAGTGTGAGAACTTAACATTTTATAAGGAGTTTGCAAAGATAGACTTTATCTGTTTAAGTTTGATGCATGTCATTGTGTTGAGTTTGCTTGGAATACAATTCATAAGCCGCAGGTGGGGATATTTTACAATTCAGTACGGTTTACATAAGAATCTGTAACCATCTTTATCGGTTTAAAGATGTTCTTTAAGGGTCACTCTTCAAAATGATCCACAAGAATGGAATTCAATGTATGACTGGCTTAATCAACGTATATACTGTATGAACATATCAATGATGACTTTTTTAAATTAAAACGTATCTGTCCTTTTATAAAGGGGCTACTATACAGGTTTTACTGTAAAGACAATATTCAATAAACAAAGTGAGATGACTGGATCCTATTTTGTGTCAACGAGCAAGTAGGGTAGGTTAATATCGGAGGAGGACAACATATTTGTAGGCTTTCTGCATTATTTTATCAGTATTAACTAAAGTGAAGTTGAAATATAAGTTCAATTTTCAGATTTGAAAAATATTTATGACACTTCAGTTCCTGTACATGTTGCCTAACTTCTATACATTACTGGAATTCTGAAATGTAAAAGTAATGCATGACAATGGAAATGTATTTAACATATTCAGAAATTTATACCTCAGATATTCATTTTCCACATTCATATCTTTTAATTGTAAATGTTATTCCGTAACTTAAGGTAAATATATACTATTATCATTTTTTATATTTTTTTTTCTCTGTACAGTTTGTCAATATAAGTGCACTATTAAATGAGTAAAAAAGAATTGTCTGTTTTATTTGTTTATTGTATATTTGTTTGTATGGTGATTTTATCAATCCTGGAGAAATTCATGTTGTTTCAGGATCTCTCAGTGGTTAGGGTTCAAATCCTGCCTCCACTCTGTGTGTGTATATAGCTTGCATGCTGTCCCCATGTTGTCTGAATTTTCTCTGGGTACTCTGGTTTCCTCTCGCAGTCTAACGACGCACTGGTAGGCTATTTGATATCTCTAAATTTTCCATAGCGTGTGAGTGTGTATGTGTCCTGTGATGAACTGCCATGTTATACAGGGTGTCTCCTGCCTTGTGCCCTTGGATGGACTGGCATGCCATCCAGGGTGTCCCCTGCCTTGTGATCTGTGCTGGGATTGGCTCCAGCCTCGGATCAGGATAAGTAGTTGGAAAATGAATGGCCGTTTTATCCTGTTGAAATAAGGCCTAATCTTTCACATCTCTTACTTAACACAGAGGTTTTATCTTCAGATGTATATTTTCTGTAATAGTCCACACGCATTGAAAATTGGTTGTAAGAGTGAAACCTAGATATATTATCAGTATATTATCCTGAAGAGCTTCAGACTGTGATTGAAAAGCCCTTCTAAACTTTAATCCAAGTTGGTCCATTTCTTCTCGCTATGCTGTCCTGTGTGGACGGGAACCAGCTGGAATATTGTAACTGTTTTGCACAGCACTCCCCAGTCACGTGCCAACAAAGCAGGAGGCTGATGTGCTTCCACTAGTTAGCGGGAATCTGAGGGCCCTGGTAGCTCATTACTGTTAGCAATGCTTCAGGAATGCAGACAAGCAAAAAGCACCATGCAGCAATGAGTGAGGACTGAAGCCAACTTGGCTATACTGGATGGGTGGTATAATGGGGGTTTATTTTCTAGTGCCCTGTACATTTATTATGTCCATTTAGGCGGGTTGCAGGTCTGTAGTGGGGAGCAGCTTTAAGCTTGTTCTCCCCTGTATGTATGTGTCCTTATGGAGAGTAAGATAGTAAACGTGAAATTAAGCACATTTCAATAGGCTGTTGGAAATATTTATTTTCTTTAATGCCAACCGTGCACATGTGCCAACAGTCTTAAACACTACACGAAAATATGTTAAGCTGGTGGGCGAAACAGACATTAATTTATTCTCTTTGAGATGTTTCATTCAAGTTTTTGTGATGGTAAATGAGGCTTGGAGTAGCTTTCACCACAGAAAATATTCTGTTCAGGCATATAGTATATACATGTATAAACAAGCACGTCAGGTCTCTGACAGGAAATCCTCACTAAACGTACTAACATATAAATGTTCCTCTACCTGATCTTCATATTTCCTAGTGCTGCCAGTGAGAATCCCACAGTTAAACACACCGATCACAGCTCCCAGTTCACTCAGTTCACTCTCTGTGATTACTTAATGTCTAGACTGCAACAGTGGGAATTTAATCGTTATCTTTTTTACATTAAGGGTGGAATTATATTTTTGGGTTAAAACTGTCATTTATAATTGTCCTTGTTACTCATCTACACCCTCAAGCCTCTTAACTCACCTAAATAAAAATGGCTTTATACTGCCATCTGGTGGTCAACGCTTGTTTAACACGTAGAGAATGCGTGTTCCTCATTCAGTTTAATGTGATGTGAGGCTGTTTCTCAGTCAGCGATCCTCCCAAAATGGGCTGTTATGAACATCACCTGTGGTTATGCTGCACGCCCACACACAGAGTTTCCCATTAAAGTAATTTCTTACTACCAGCATTCTTTAGTTGACATTGTTCTTAACGACTCAGATAACAAGCATTTCCTAGAATAAAGGAGATAATGATGTGAAAACAGCAGAAATTACATACCAAGCACACACTGCATCAATCACTTAAGGGTTAAGAACACGGATGGGAAATACAGAACTTCCTGAGAAATAACAGCTATATTCTTCAGAAATGTATTATGCGGTTAATGCAGGCTTTCCATTTATCCGTGAGCGAGGTGTGCAAAGTAGTTGTCAGGCAGTTTTCTTTGCCAAGCGCACACCAGTTTCCATGATCAAAGCAGGAGCTGAGGACCGTAATGTCAGGGTCATGGTCTTCTGTGAGCTTGGTGAGCTCCCCCTCCCTGAAAACGTGATAGTATCACATCAGTTCCTCGTTGGCTAGCCCTTCCCCCTCTCTGGCTAGCTGCAGGGTCCTGTGGATTTTGGGGGTGTGGCTTTTCGTGAGACGCCATTCAGGTACTTTGCCTTCTCCAGCTGGTCACGTCCGCTCCTCTCTGGCCGGCGCCACTTTTTTTCTTGGTCCTCCACAATCACCCAGTACTCCTCCAGTTTCTGGGTCATGTCCACACTCCCCCGCCTAGGGGGCTGGAACAGCAGCACCCCCACAGGGGTCACCTCCTCCAAGGACTGAGAAGAGAAGCGACACGACACGACACGACATTCGGCTGCGCTCACAGTGCAGGGGCCCTGAGACGGTGCTGCCTCTCAGACTGAGAGTTGACAACCTGTTGCCCCAACCCCATCTTCTCCCTCAGAGCATAGTGCTAGGTTCCAGGGTACCATGACATCTTGCCTTTGGAAGCACCGACGCTGCTCTTCCTGTGCCCAGACGTAGATCATGAGTTGTCCCCCAGGGAACATGGTATGTGCCAACTCTGCTATGGCACCAACCCTCCTCTCCAGAGTGGAGAAATGGTGAATCACTGGTAAAGAGACACGGCACACGATTTAAGGCTGAGAGACACAGCGCAAGGTTACAGGCTGAGAGACACAATGCAGGATTACAGGCAGAGAGGCAGAGTGCTGGATCACAGGATGAGTGACACAGCGCAGGGTTACAAGCTGAGAAACACAGCACAGGGTTACAAGCTGAGAAACACAGCACAGGGTTACAGGTTAAGAGACACGGCACAGTGTCCTACAATCATATACCAGCAAATGAATAGTGTGTGTTGGTCTATCAGCATTCAAGAAGCTGGATTAGTGTAAAGGCCAGCATCTGACAAAACAACACATATTGCTTCCTTTTGGGAAGAGAACTGTGTGCCCAGTTGGGAAAAGATAAATGGCTTGATTTGGGATCCCAAGCAAAGGCAGGTGCGAACTCCTCCTGCCCAATGTAAATGCCACTTTTGCCTCTGGTGAGCTTTGTGATTTATTGCATTTTTTTTTTTTTAATGCAACTTCTGCCACCTAGTGGTATCTTTCAACCAATGCCCTTCACCTCCTTGCTCTGGATTTCTTCCAAGCCCACCAGCTTGCTCTCTTTCCTGCTTTACTCCTACTAGCTATTCCTTTATTGCAGAGTTAATTATGACATATTACTCATCTTGTCAATTAGTCCCAGCCCTAAACACACTTTATAAAGCTTTTTGTATACTTAGTTAACCACTGCCTTGCCATCGGCATTGTTCCATCAGATTTAAAAACTGCTGCAGTTGCTGTTGCGCTCAAGAAAC
Organism: Gymnarchus niloticus; assembly: GCA_009936485.2. Classification (NCBI taxonomy): domain Eukaryota; kingdom Metazoa; phylum Chordata; class Actinopteri; order Osteoglossiformes; family Gymnarchidae; genus Gymnarchus; species Gymnarchus niloticus. The sequence continues at coordinate 9,745,396 of JAACJT020000013.1, read as the reverse complement.
CTGATGTAGATCTTAGACAACTAAAGTTTTGCAGACAAATTTCTAATCTCCCCTGCTTAGTTAAAGTTTTAAAAAAAAAGTCTTTCTTATGTCAATTTCAGGCCCATTTATCATCCAAAACAGTCGTGTCAGACTCTTCGTGACTCCATGGACCACAGCACGCCAGGCCGTCCTGTCCTCCACCGCCTCTCGAAGCCTGCCCAAACTCATGTTCTTTGTTTCCACTGCATTGTCTATCCATCTCATCTTCTGTCATCCCCTCTTCCTCTTGCCTTCAACCTTTCCCAACATTAGCGTCTTCTCCAGTGACTCCTGTCTTCTCATTGTGAGCCCAAAATATTTGAGCTTCATCTTCATTATTTGTCCTTCTAATGAACAGTCAGGATTGATTTCTTTTAATATAGAT
>JAACJT020000013.1:9700303-9740006 GCA_009936485.2 Gymnarchus niloticus | reverse complement strand
CATCCAGCATGATTTTTCTTCCCATTGAGATCTGATGTGTTTTCAAAGTGTTCCTTTAATTTTTTTGAGCAGTATAATTATGTTAAGCCTACTCACAAATCATGCTTCAATTGAACATGTTCATGAACTTAGAATTTCATCATGACTCATGTTAAAATTTTATTTTGACTCACAGCAGAAAGAGTTCAATGGCATGGTAACATAAAAAAAAAAAACTCTAAATTACCCTGGAGATATAAAAGGCGATATCTTTGGTTACTATGGTGAATCCTGCCAGTTAGACACCAGGGATTTATACGTTCTGTAAAACACATCTTTCTCAAGCATTTCAATTTAAAGTCATATGTTATGAAATAGCACATGATACAGAACAATAAAAAAATATTGCATGAAACTTCTATGATGGATTGTTGGAAATAGGTGGCAGTGTGGAATAGAGGGACTTGAATGAACAGCTTATAAATGTTGTGATTCTTTTTTTGAAGAAAAACAATAAACCAGACAAAAACAATCAATCAAGACACTGAGCCAGCCCTGCAGGTCCTTTTCATCTCTACCAAAGTAATTGAGGCAAAGGTAAGCGATTGCCAATAAAATCTGCGTATCGGAACCAAGTTTCCTGTTAATTTTCCTTTCTGTCCAACTGCAAACCATGCCACCTCATGGCTGCTGAGACTTGATATCCTTAGTTGTCATGTGTACAATGAATTTCTTACTTTCCTATTTCTTGATGGCCATCAATAGAAAAAATAAACACAATACAATATGGAAAGTTTAAACATCAGTGAAATGAGAACTCAGGATCATCAGCATCAGGCTATATCTTACCATATTTTAAAACAAGTGGGTAAGATTTCTCAGTTTTAGTAAAATCTCCATCCTTAATTTCTTTTATCTACAGATGAAGTTAACAGTTGCCTGACTCCTTAATTTTTGCATCCCGTAACTAAAGGACCCTTTTTTGTGACACAGTTATATCGCGGTTGCCAGGCTGAGGCTGCCAGGTTGAGAGAAAGTCATGTGAGTTATTAAATGCCAAACAGGTGTTATACAATCAAGAGGCCATATTTGGTTGCTCCGGGTATTGGCAATGAGCAGGCTTCTTCAGAGATGTGTGCTGACTTCAGTGGATGTCTCTCTGATGGATAGCACCTCTGAAAGGGGGAAGATTGTCAATACAGGGAAAAGAAGAGAACAGCAAGAAGGACTTGAAATGCAGAAACTGCTCAGAAGCAGGGAAACTCAGAGGAAATGCTTGCCCAAAAATGGGCAGCATGCTACATATAAGCCACTTTCACTCAAATGGCTAAATGTTTTAACAAGGGGGTCAAAAGCTGATTTTAACTTTATATTCTGATGTCCAGTACTTAAAACATTATCTGTGATTTTATAACCTTTGCCAACAAGGACTTGGAAGGTCGACTATATATCAAGGGCTCCATCTAATGGAGAAAAGTAGTATTACAACTGCCTATTATGTGACAGTCTGCCCATGTGACCTACCACATGCAAGTCAAATTAGTTCACAGTCTCCTAAGACAGCTGGGACGTAGAACATTTTGAAGAGTATTACTTAATCAAATAGGAAGCCCAGTCCGGCTTTTTTCAAGAGCAATATGAATACAGATTCTTCCAGAGCAGTTAATGGAACAGCACCTATCTACATAGAGTCGCTCACATTCTATCTCACCCTCTGTGGTCAGAAAGTAAACATCACTACAGGAGAACAAGTCTCACACTAGATGTTCCTTGATGATGGAATGAGCTGCACGTTTACAACCGGTCTGCAGAGCCATGACCTAAAAGAAATGACCTAGGGACGCCTCATCTATAACATCATCCTACTAGTCAGCATCCTCAGCTCTCCGTCTTCACTGATTCTATTTCAGTGTATTCGGCAATACAGGAACTCAGCTGTATTTTTCCCTACTACAATCCCAATATAATATTTCTAGATTTTCTTACATGATGTTCAAATGGTGATTTTTTTACCTCTCATACTTGGTACTGGTCACTCACTGGGAGCAAGACCTCGTAGGATTTGTAAGCATAGTTGGACCTTTGACAGTTGTTTGCATGTGATTATATCTGCCTCACTTGTATGTCAATTTGGAAAAAATTATCTGCTAAGTAAGTATATGAATACACTATTGAGATGAAGATCAAAGCCTGAAATGAATCAGATCCTATTTTTTACGATTTTCCTGGTCAGGGTCATAAGGGGCCTGGAGCCTATACCAAGCAGCACGGGGGTACAACCTGGATGGGATACCAGTCCACTGGAGGGCACATACACACACTATCGACAACTTAGAGACACCAATTAACCTATACCTGTATATCTTAGCACTGCAGAGTACCTCACGACATGACAGAACATGCAAACTCCACACAGGGACTGGGGGTGGGACTCAAACCCATAACCCTGGAGGCGTAAGGAAAAATTACTATACACATTGAGCCACGGCTACAATCTTAGAAGAGTTTTATCATTAGATGCAGCAAAACTCATATTGTTAGAAAATATAAACACCGTGGATTTGCACAATAAAAAAACACTAGCCAATGTTTTTACAGTTTATTTATTTGACGTTGCTCAGACATGATTCTGCACGCCAATTAAATGCATGGTGATGTGGCTATTTGTGAAGCTAAACAGAAATTTTGTGGAATTTGCCACAGTAATGTGTAAAAAAGAAAAATGTAGAGTGGGTTGCATTATTTTGGGAGGGGGATAAAGCGCAGGTACTGAAGTGCGAGTTCAAGAACCTATAAACTGCGTAATTATCATATTATTAAGATTACTATTTCCTTTTTTAGAGACGGTTATCTGAATATATTATGCGTAAATCTGGCATATACTTTGATATGAAAATAAATAATGCAGAAGTAAATGATCAGAAACTTCGAATAAGGATGTTTTATTGCCAATAGAGAGTAACCCAACTAATGTCATCAGACAATTCTTCATAAAATCATTTATAACGTCGTCGATTTCGGAAATGAAACAAATACAACAAATAGAACAAGTGATAAAAAACAATAGTATATCCCATTATAATATGTTATTGGTGTACTAAAATTTCAAAATGAATATAATTATATCAGAAACATTATAGTTGTTAATGCGTTGGCATAGTTTTTGAAAGAATACAAGTAAACACGTGTATTCATCTGCATCAGACACGTAATTCTGCGATCGGTTCCAACATCTTCGCCACTGCCAAGGTCTGTTATCAACGCAATCGGTCGTGATACATAACTGCATTGCAAAACAACCACAGTACGAGTCGTACCACGCCGCGCTGATACCTCGGGGTATCTTTGGCAATAATTCTCAGAAGGCTACTCTGACGAAACTTGGGCTGCAATACAGCAATCCACAGCAAACTACTGGGGCATGCACAATGTAGGACTGCCAGTAATCATACAGTAATTACAGGAACTTGAGGGTTAATAGTGCAGCGGTGAACTGTGGCCATCACTTAAACCTACACCTACAGAAAATATGCAGAGAACAAATAATCAAAACCGTACAGAAAACTACAATGTACTTTTTTCATGATTAACACAGCCTCGTGCCTGGTGATAAGCTCCAGACAATAGCTTATTACTGTGATTACTGCACTTTTAAATTCTGACGACATAACAATGTGTATGTGGAATTGTTTTGCATTTACATACAGCAGGCATGGAGTGGGACTCATTTTCAGCCCGGGAGTTTTATGCCATTTTGTCTTTGTTCCGGGGAAACTTTTATAAATGGTGCCACAGTACAAGTCTTATTATTATTTTTGCTATATCCCGACAGAGGCGTCCGAAGACAATGTGGCTTTAACAGGTTTATTTCAGCGCTTGCAGTTTACACTAACAACAGAACTGGTTAGCACTGACCGAGGGACACTCTGGGTACTCACTCTCCACGGTGGTCACACACACAGAACACTAATACCAGCGTCCTCTCTGGGGAACTACTCCCAGTACTGCTTCCAAGAAATAATGAAACATTTCTCACGATACTACATCTCGATAAATTTATTACTGACATTTCAAGAAGAAAATAATAAATATTGAACTGTTTAAGCAAAGAAATTTCACTCAAACCTATGAACAAGTCATTTGCATGGTCGAAAAGTACTGTAGATACAAATACAAAAGTCAAATAGAAATATTGAAATGAAACATCGGTATGAATTATGATCTATAAAAGTTTGAGAACAAAAATCGACTTTTGTACCGTGGATGTTTTAACAATATATGCCCAATGAAAAAATTAAATTATTTGGAAATGAAACATCGGTATATATTGAACTCCTATAAAAAGAAAAATTCTGCATTATTGATACATAAACCTCATGTAGATCCTGTAACTGAGGACGAGCAAAATAATCAAACATCTCTGTCTCCTCATCTACAGTAACATTCTCATGTGGCTCAGGGATCTTCTGCTGGGATGCTGTTGTCTCAATCAATGTCTGTATCCCCCTTTTTGCCCCTGCCTCAGCATCACTACAATCTGTTTTAAATGCCATTAAATTAATTCAGAAGGCTATGAGCATTTAGCAGTAAACAGGATAATTTCATGGCAACAGCTAGCCAGAGCAGCTATTGATTAATCAACTGTTACCTGTTAATTTATTTAAATACATTTTAATATAAAGCACATTGAGTGTACTTGTCAAATGAAATGTGCTACATAATTAAATTTTTCGCTTGTTCTTTGAGTGTAACATCACCTTAATTCACATATTGTTTATGCTGCACTGTCCTCTCTACCTGTCCTCTCAGCACTCCTGGCCTCCGCATGTCTTGTTCCTGGCCCTGCTTTATCCTCACCCGAGGTTATTTTATTAAATCCAAATTCATGCTTTAAAAGTCGACCAACTCGGCAGGTTCGCAACGTGTCATAACAACTACTGATAGCAGCCGCATCGTCGTCTTTCTTTACCTATGATTACCGCCTGTTACGTTACGGTTTGCCTTGAAAACATTTGCCAGTTTGGCACATTTGGCAGCGTCATCCTCCACCGCCCTTCGTTTTTCAGTCTGACTTTTCCAGCCCCGCCTGGTCTCTTCCTACCATCCATTGTTTGAGAAACTTCCAGTGATTAGCAGTATCAATGGATTAGTTGGCACCTTCACACACCGGGCCGGCACTGCGCTCATTCAGTTCTAAATGCAAAGCGATCACACAGACGCGGGTGCTGCGTATTTACGCGTTTCTCTAAGCAGAGTAACCCTGGTCTGTAGTGTAGTGTAGTGTAGTGTTGTTTGTTTGTGTGTGTGTGTGTGTGAGTGAGAGAGAGAGAGAGAGAGAGAGAGAGAGAGAGAAAACTCGCTGGTTAACATTCTGAAACGTAAAATTATTTTGTTTCCGACCGGCTCAATTTGAAACCTGTCAAATTTCACTATGTAACAAAATTTTTACGTTTTCTTGTTCCTGGGCAGAATGTGTTTTTTCCCAATTGCTTATGCCTAAAGTAAATGGAAAAGACCAATTTTTCCCTTCAAACTTTGCCTTTGTGACCTGGGTAATTGGGGGCTCATACATATGAGAGTGATTACATTACATTTCATTATCCAGGTCACAAAAGCAAAGTTTGAAGGGATTAATGGCCATTTTTTATACCTTTACAACATAAGCAATTAAGAAATGACACATGCTATCCAGGAACAAAATTTGTGTTACATAGTGTTATTTCATTTCTGACCGACTCAACAGCTGACGGCCCACCGGGAATACAGTAAAAATAAAATAAAATCGCCGTACTCATGTAACTCTGTTGCACATCTGCTAAACGACATAAATACAGTAAGTTATATCCTAATAGCAAACATAACGCTAACACTGAGTGTAAATTAAACTGCTTTGCATGAGCTGATCCAGTACATCATTACTGGACCCACGAACACGTAAGAGTTCTGACGTCATTCATCGGTACACATTCGCGGGTGACAGCAAAGGGATCTGTTTTCACAGGTTTGTTAATTTTGTCATTAATGTCCACGTCACCCACACGCGTCCCTCAATCCGGACGCATCGCGTCACTGACCCTATGTACCCGACACACACACACACACACACACACACACACACACACACACACACACACACACACACACACACCAGAAAGCCGCGATGTTGCATGTGTGCTGTACCCCCTTCTCGATACTTTGGCCGAATCGTTACGAAACGTCAAAACAAAGGTTTTATAATCGAATCCCTTCGACCAATCAGAGAACGGAGCGCAGCCCACGTGATCTTTTTTATGTAACGAAGCGGAGTAGAACGGTATAATGTTACCGTATCGGCAGCGCGCTGTTAATACGGTCCCAATAACACGTAGGACACTAACGCTTTGAGGATATTTAGTATTCATAACATCGGACGATCTGTGTCCTTCATCCGCCATGTCTGTTCTACATTCCGACAGTGGAGTCTTCAGAGAAGCCAGTTTAAGTAGGGTAACTACGTGGGACGAGGCGAGCTCCGTAGATCAGATGGGCATTTTAGAGAAAGCCTTCAGGCTGGCATCAGAAGACCGTCTCAAAGAAGCACTAGATGCCCTCTCCGTGGCCGTACGGTACGGTCCCGTCCAACCACAGCAACTAAGTGCTTTAGTTGATAGCATCCTCCAGAAGTGCACCAGGAATGCGCCGTCGAGCAGCTGCCCCGAAGACCCCGACGCTGTGTTCACTTGTCCGAGCTGTCACGGCTTCCTCAGCGAGCCCATCACTGTTCCGTGTGGACACTCGTACTGCAGAAGGTGCTGGCATCGACACCTGTTCTCCAGGTGTCAGCTGTGCCAGGAGACCAGCGGAGCCGAGAAGCTGGCGAGCCTGAAACCGAACGTGATCCTCAGCTACCTTCTGGAGAAGTGGTTCCCCGTCGAGATCAAGAGGTCCAAAGTCATTGGGGAGATCGAAGATATGTCCAGAAGACGACATTTCGACAGAGCGTTGGCTCTTGCCAATAAGTTGATTGAAACGGGTACGTTTTGTTTACTATCACAGAATGTGACGAGGTAGCAATTACTTTTGTGACATGTCTATAAGTTAGTAAACTTATAAGTCTAATATGAACCGTGAGTAACTCGTAACCAAAGATGAATCGTGCTGTGAGTGTATTTGTTATACCGGATAATGCAGCCAGTATCTGTCATGTTCTACTGAGCAATTTTTTCCTTTCTGGAAAAGCTTATTTATTTACTTATCCACCTACTGCTGGTGCGCATGCGCGCCACGGGACTGTCATCTGCCACATGTATCAAGTGCTCCAAGCGTTATTTTGACACAACCAGCAGCATACCAAAGTTTTGCCTACTATTGCAGTAGTTGTACAGCGTCTGTTGTTTGTATTTATACAATAACTGATGGAAGAAACAATGAATAACTTGGAAAACGCACTCGGTTTATGTTACATAACTCGCTGTAAGACCCTCAATCTGGTGTAAGGCATCGCATCAGGCCTGGGAAATTGAATATTAATAACTGACCTCAATGCAGCCAGATAGTCTTCTAAAAGTTTTGAATGTTTAAACTGATACCTAATTAATATTTGTTTTGAGTCATGACACATTATCAAGACCTTATCGTGCAGCTGCAGTTTAGTTAATTGTTATAGAATAACATTTCAGTTTGAATAAAACTACCGGACTGATGTTTTAAAGTTCGATAATGGAAATGCGTTGAAGCTATGTACATATTTTCACTTCTTACTTACTTTTTACTATGTACACCTTATTTTCATTAGGATTCACTCCTATACCTAGCAGTTTATCTCCTATAACATTGATTAAATGGCAGAAAACTTGATTCAATCGCTTTAAGAAAAAGCATTTTAGCAGTCATAAGCTTAAGAAACCGCAGGTAAAAAATGAAACTTTACAAGTCAAGAATTAAATAGGAAAAACAAACAAAAAATCTCATCCAACTGCTTATCCTAGTCAATGTCACAGGAGCCTGGATCTTGTCCCACACAGGAAAGGGCATAAGGCCAGGGATCCCAGTCCTTCACAGGGCACACACACACTCCTACATTAAATACAATTTAAAGACGTCAGTCAACCTACCTGAATGTATAATAAAAACACCTCAATCAGTTTATAAAAATAGTTACTATTTTGTAACTCCAGCTTTAGTCATTTAGCCATGAAATAGATTCACACCAACAAAAGAACTTTAGATTGTGTAAGAGTTACTAGCACCCTTGGACTTCTGTTAAATATGTGCCCACTCAGTCCACATATCTGTAAGCCTGGCAGACTCACCAAAGTTTGCTTTGGTCAATCTCTCAATTCAGCATAAAGGGCAAGCAAACTGTTCGGTTTCTGTGAGCATCAGTTTCAGGTGTCCTCTGTCATGTCATTTCAGTCGGTCGTTTGAATACATAACTGCTGCCTAGAGGGAACAGCAAAGTTCTGCTGTGATTAGCACCCCAAATTTAGATTACTGCGGCACCCTGTGACACGAGGACTTTTTGCCGTCCTCACCTCACCACACCATAACTATGGAGGAGCAAGAGTGTATCGATGGGGCATTTGTTCCACTGAAGTGTTTCATCAAATTGGGTGGTTGAGCAGACGTGCCAGATCTCACTCTGAAGTGACAAGGCCATACTGAGTGTTTAGCTAGTTTCCAGGCACCTGTTGAAGCTGGTCCTGCCCCTTACCCACAGGTCCTTGTGATATGCTGGCATTAGCCTGTCGAGCAGAGGCATATGCTGGGCTCGGGAGGTACGAGGCAGCCCTGGGTGACCTGGAGGCGCTATGTGAGAGTTCCCCCCATTGGCCAGAGGTGAGCGATAAGATTTCTGCGTTATGTGCGAGCATGGCAGTGGAGTAATAGAACCGTGTTTGGGTATAGTGGTTTTAGCCTGTTGACTGGAAAAGTGAATCAACTGTAATGTATCTTTAAATTTAAATACATTACCATTCTGGGACAATGACGCTAAGAGGAGCACTGAATGAAACGCGGGTTTGTTCACCAGTTTCATTGTATACACTTCAGTCTCAGCTAAAACTATGTGTGATGTGTATGATGTTAGGGGTTAAAGGTCATGATGTTGTGTTTTAATCATGGTGCCAGGCCCCAGTTATTTTTTCCCCTCATGTTGTTATGTTGTTAAAAGGATTGGACCCAATGTTGCCAAGTGGCTCACTGCTAAGGTCACAAGGGGCATTTTTTTTGGACACAGGGGTATTTCCGGAAAGGCAGCATCTTGCAGGAGATGGGTCGTGTGGATGACTCCCTGCAGGTGTTCCTCCACTGCCTGACCCTTGATGCGGATTTTATTCTTGCAAGGAAGGAGGTGGAAAAGGTAATGACTGGCAGGCTTATTAGGTCACCCATTATCACGTAAACTCAAGAAGTTCCAGCTGAACTCTTTTAAATGATGATGGATCTGTCGCTTTGTATTTTTGTTCTTGTTCTCCCACAGAAATGAGATGTGTCCATACTAAAAACACTTTGACAGAAATTACCTAATTACAGTAGCTGTTGGTTCTTCCTAAATGTTAGACAAAGTTGTAACCTGATCAGGATACTTTCATAGTTTTAATCTGACATATACCAAACTGAAGCTGTCATTCAGTGTCTTATAGCAAAGTAGTGGAGAGAAATGCCAGCTTGTGCAAATGGTAAAAACAAATTTAAATTATATACCTGGCCTCTGAATGTGTGCCTTCAAGAACAAATGCAATAAGATAGAGAAACAGTTTAGGGTTTGATGAAACCAACGTTGATGAATTGTTGAGTAATGAATTCATCAGAGCAGACACTGGGTCTGTCCGCTGTCCACCTCTGGTCCTGGTCCCAGAGAGCATTGCTGATTTCCCATTCACAGATATGGTCCATAATAAAAACAGATTATGTAAAAGTTGTTCTTGCCACGTATTTCACAACGCTGACCAAGGCCAGAGAACTAGTATTTCCAAATCCATTTGAGGTACAATATCACTAGAAACATGGCATTATCTGAATATAGTGGTCCTGAAATTCCAAATTACACAGTAAGGTATGTACAATGCTACCTCATGGATAAGTCCCATTTTTAAGTTTTGCATAATTAGATTTAAATTAAAATAATTAACATAATGAATGCCTTCAGAGGCCTTTGCCCAGATCTCAGATTGATGAAATCACTTGGCAGAAGCATTGTTGATTTTGGTAAACAAGCACATGAGTCAATATGGGAATAGAGTGCGCATAAAACTCCTTGGTGCATTTGAATTATGCTATGAGAATATTACTCATTAGAAAAACAACTGATGATTATCCCAACATTTCCATACATTTTTTCTCAAGGCATTTTCAGTTTAGCCTAATGGGTTTTTTTTTTTTTTTTGCTTGCCCAGATCCTGTATAACCTGCTGTTGCCTGCTTCGGCGGATGCCAGACCAGACCAGCAGGTGGCGCATCTCAGCGCATCCTCCTGTCTTCACAGTAAGGTGGCAGTAGTTAATACACAGGCACAAGTGTCTCCCCCATTACTCCAGGTCCACAAAGAGGTAAATCCTTTTATCTGAACATGTCTGTTACTCATAATTCAGCCATAGCATTCGACAGCAGCTGGATCAGTGTGTGCAAAATGGAGTTGGATTTCATGAGACTGTTTTGTGTGAGAAAGAGAGAGATGTTCTTCATCGTATGTGTTTTTGATGATTTAGTGAGACACCTTATCGCCTGCCTTCCCTACCCAGGACTGTGATATGCCCCCTCCTCCACCAGCCTTGGGAGAACTGAGGCTGAGGAGCTCCACCTTATTGTTAACTCCCCAAGACCATCCCACCCCGCCAAAGCGGAAATTGTCAGTGCTTGATGATGCACAGGGCAGACCGCAGAGACAAGAAGGTGAGTGTCCCTCCTGGGTAGGGAGTAATATGCCTCAGCACCCTCCACGACCATGTTCCCAAGACTGGCTCTCTCCCACCTTATCCAGATGCCACAGCACCCTCCAGACGGGTTCCCGGAGGACTGCTGGAGGCCAGCGACTTTGAGTGTTCACTCTGCATCAGGTGAGGGGTGCAAAGATGACACAGTAAGAGAAAGGCAGGGGTGTTGATGCAGCAGTCTGACACATGTTCAGAACAATAGTGTCTCAAAATTTGTCAACCTTGTGACACATCTGTGTACCATGCAGCTCCCATTTGACCTTGAACCCATTTAACTGATGCTTAACCAGATGTGTTTGGGGTACAGGCTATTCTATGAACCGGTGACCACGCCCTGTGGACACACGTTCTGCCGAAGCTGCCTGGAACGATGCCTGGACCACGCCCCCCAGTGCCCGCTCTGCAAGGACAGCCTACGAGAGGTGCGCCACATTCCTCTTCTGTTCTGCTCTCATTTCACACTTCATGGCTACGACAACTGCTTCTCTTCTTGCAGTTCCTGGCATGCAGGAAGTTCAGCGTGACACGAGTTCTTGACAAGCTGATGAAGACACTTCTCCCTGAAGAGTACATGGAAAGGCTCAGGAGCCACTCTGAGGAGATGGAGGAGCTTTCAGAGTCAGTAATCCCCTCTCCACCTACCACTCCACTTACTCTTGGCTGTGTGTAATTGATGTACTCGTACCTTGACCTGTGCTTCAAATACTCCTCTTACAAATTCAAAAGTGACTCTAATTAGCATACTTTTTTTAATGATATTCAGCTTTCATTTCTTTTTATTACCATAAAATGGGACACAGGCTTCTAACCTAAAGTCCCTGGGGAATTTGCTGTTGTACCTTTTATACATGCAGATATTTTATAACAGTAGAAACTCAGGAAGACATTGGTAAAATATCCAGCTGTATAACCTATGCTTTGAATGAAAGCACCAACCAAACCACAGAAATTAAAAATCAGACAGTGACATTATGTTTGTTGCCGTCCCCCCTCCCCATGGCTCTCTTTTGCCCCTGCAGCCTGAGGAGAAGTGTTCCTGTGTTTGTCTGCACCATGGCCTACCCCACAGTGCCCTGCCCACTGCATGTGTTTGAGCCACGCTACCGCCTCATGGTTCGCCGCTGCCTTGAGACCGGCACCAGGCGCTTTGGCATGTGCATCAGTGATCCTCACAAGGGGTAAGACTACAGTTCTGTACTGGTGGAGGTGTGTAGGGCTGGGGGAAGGAATGAAGGGTCGGGGGGAGGAGTATAAGGTCAGAGAGGAGGAGTGTAGGGCTGGGGGGAGGAGTGAAGGGTCAGGGGGTAGGAGTGTGGGATCAGAGAGGAGAAGTGTAGGGTCAGGGGGAGGAGTGTAAGGTCAGGTGGGAGGAATGTAGGGTCGGTGGGGAGGAGTATACTGTCGGAAGGAGGAATGTAGAGTCAGAGGGGAGGAGTATAAGGTCATGGGAGGAGTGTAGTGGTGGGGGAAGGTGTGTAAGGACAAGGGGCAGAGTGTATGGTCGGGGAGAGGAGTGTAGAGACAGGACTACCCAGGTGGACTTAGTGCATTTTATGTTGTTACAGAAATTACCAATGTCCCATTTCCATTTGTAGCATATTTAACAAATTCATTTTGCATAGTATACCATTGTTGTTAACCTCTCATGTCAGTATATTTGTTATCCGTCCCTGTGATAAGGTTACTGCACTGCATGTTTCCCTCTGTTTCTTTGCTACAGGTTTGTAGACTATGGCTGCATGCTGCAGATCCGCTGCGTCCACTTCCTGCCAGACGGCCGCTCCGTGGTGGACACCGTGGGCGGAGAGCGATTCCGCGTTCTAGGACGGGGCATGAGGGATGGCTACCATGTAGCCGACATTGAGTACCTAGAGGACGTAAAGGTGCCTGTAACCCCCCCACCCATACCTGCGTCTCTGTGCAGCACTCTGGAAATGCCCCCATGTATCACCCCCCCCTTCGTTGTTACAGGTGACCAATGCACAGAAGCTGGTGAAACTTCAGGAGCTGCATGACCAGGTGTATGAACAAGCAAACGCTTGGTTTAGGAGCCTTGAACCGCGTTTCCGGAACCAGATACTGCAGCATTTTGGCCCCATGCCAGCAAGAGAGGTAGACATACAGGTGAGGAACAGATGAGGGAGTGTTGGCTAATGTTTATGTGTATCATCAGCTTGACTCGTGCCTGTGTGTGAGTGTGACTCTGACTCGGTTTGTTTTTGTGGCTTTGGGCATCTCTAGGCCACAGCAAATGGACCCGCCTGCTGCTGGTGGCTCCTAGCAGTTCTCCCCGTGGACCCACGGTACCAGCTTTCAGTGCTGTCTCTGCTGTCACTGCGCGAGAGGCTGCTAAAGATCCAGCAGATCCTCACCTACCTGCAGAATGTCCCTGATAAGCCCCGCCTTCCACGGACTCCTGACCCCTGACCTTTCACGTCTGGCGCGGGGTGTTAGCAATTTCCATGAAATTCTTGGTACAAACGACGTGACTGAAGTTCTGCTGTGTGTCAAGCAGTTGGCATTTATTGCGCTAAGTGAAAGTCTCTTCTTAGCACTTTGTGTTTGTTGACTTTGCACTAGTTTTGTGTGGCGTCCTTGTGGAAAGTGATGCAGCGTATGCTTCAACCTCATAGCTGAGAGAGCTGCACGTCCTCCTGAGAGTGAGGTCCACACCGATGGCCCGTGGTGTTGAGTGTAATTAACCGTGATCTGATGACTGGTCTGCATTTTTTCTTCTACACTTGGGTGTTCATTAATTCACTACCTACAGTATTTCACCACACTGAATTTTTTGTTTTAAATCATACTTAATTTGCACTTTATATAATGATACCAGGAGCAATTCTTGTTGAAATATCTGCAGCATTAAAATTATACAAATGTTTTTTTAAGTGAAAATGTCAGTACTGCATTTAGATGATCTGCTTTATTGATAGTGTGACAGCTTGAGTTGATTTATCTATAGTACATGGAGGATCATACCACGGCCATTGAAATGAGACGTTTGCATGCTTAAACTGGAGAGGATATCCTAAACTTTCATCTCAGCTTTCACATTGCCCAGTTAATGGTATCAGTTTCGCATGAATGGATCTGGACCTTCAGCCTGTTAAAGAATAAGTGATGAGATAAATGACGCTTCAAAACCTGTGGTTCGTGGGAGTATCCTGAAGTATCCCATTAATACTGGCACTAAATGAGGCTTCAAAATCCGTTGTGGGTGGGAGTATCCCAAATGACCAATCAGTGCTGGCGATAGCTTGAGATTGATTGTTTACATCAGGATACTCCCACTCACCACAGGTTTTGAACCCTCATTTGTCCCATCTCTGTAAAGAATTATCACGTCCATGGAGGAGCAGAGTGAAGTTAGCATAACCGTGCCTTACGAAGCACTGTGTTGTACCCGAGATAACCCGTCATGTGCCAGGGGTCACGTTCCTGGTGCAAGATTTTATTTCACTTTTATTTTTTCGGCTCAGCGCTTTAACAAACTTACTGCTCCTGGGTTAGATTCAGGCTTTGAGGTTTCTAAATCATTCACAAAGATTTTTTTACAGTTTGTTTTTGTTTGCAATGTTTAACTTATGAAAAATTTAAATAAAGATTTATACCTTGCCTGCTGTTAATTGCATTAAATTTTTCTTTTTTTTTTTTTTTTTTTTAATGTGAAAATTTGAACTCGCAGGATAGCAAATGGAAGATTTGGTTCATATTCACTAATGCAAAAAATGTAAGATTAAATGTAGATTAAAAATATTTTTGCTTAACAGGGACAGTGATAGAAAGAGAGGTAATTGTTTGTTTTAGAAGTCATGCAGATACGGTAGCTTACTTAAAGCCCCCTCCAGCACTGTCTCCCTCAATAAAAATATACATACACCTGTGTATAGCTCATTTGGGTGGTGCTGTGGCCACACCCATCATGGGTTGCAGGTTCGATTGGCTCTACACGAGTGGGGTTTGCATCTTTACCTCATGTTCACTCAGGCTTCATTGGTGTCTCTAAATTTCCCAGAATATTTGAGCGTGTGCCTTCTGATCAGCTGACTTCCTTTTCTAACTGTATGCTCTGCCAGTTCCTCTTCAGAACGGGCATCAGGCTCTCCATGAAAATATTGGGAGCGTAACAATTGGAATTTTGTGTTGCACCCTAAAAAGTCAATATCTTGGATTCAATTACATTTAATTCTTATTACATTAAAAAATTCTAAGGAATGGTGACAATGAATACACATTCTTTATATCTGTGTATAGTGTGGTGCTTATAACCTTCATTACTAGTCAGAGACAAAGATACAGACATACACAGATGATCTTCTGGGAGGTGGAATACAGACAAATAGACACAATTTCAGTCACAGAAAGCTTGTTCACATGTGGTCCTCAGTTGACCCAGTTAAAATCGCTGCTACCGTGATGACAGCATCATGACAAACTCTGAAAGATAGAAAAACACAATGCTGATTAAGGGAAAAAGATGTTATCTGACCCTTACACACTGTGTGTGTCTCTGTGTGTGGATATATTCATTATCATGTTGTGGGGACACAATGTTTCTGGGAGAAATGTTATGGTGCATCACCCAGTTTATAAGGTCTGTTTTCCTGTTGTGGGTGTGTATCATTATATAGCTGGATTGTATTGTATTATCAAGCATCCTAGAGTGTGAGAACAGCGCTATATAAAATATTATTAAAACCTGTTACTTTTTACCTCGCGGGGACATTTATCACGTCCCATGAGAAAACTCAATTTTATAAAAATGTGTGAATGCAAGCAAAAAATCTAAATAGACTCGCGTCTTGGATTTTGTTGGGTAACTTATGGTTAAGGTTAGGGCTGGGTAATGGTTAGGGTTCCCATAGTTAGGATTAGGGTTAGGCCAATAGAGATGAATGGAAGGTCCCCACAATGTTATAAACACACAACTCACTGTGTGTGTGTACATTTTCATACGACATACCATTGAAGTCTACATTGCCGTCTCCATTCAGGTCTATTTCCTTGAGCATCTCGTCCAGCTCCCCCTTTTTCAGCTTCTCTCCGAGGAGAGACTTCATGGCATCCTTCAGCTCATCATAGGTGATCAGTCCATCGCCATCACAATCAAACTGTATTGTGGGGGAGGAAACAGATCATGGCTAAATGAGTCCTTCAAGAGAGCATGCTTTCTGAATTTCAGAGTGAATTGTGCCATGTATAACAGAACAGCACATTTTCCACAATCATGTGTATCAGTATGTGTTTTATGCATTATAGCACTGTCTGTGTTTGGTATTCTCTATAGAACCGGACTGTCTGTATTCAGCATGATGACATGTATTCTATGCTTTGCAAGATGGTACCCTATTCTGCTATTTTTCCACCTCACCTGCCTGAAAGCACACTGGAGCTCCTTCACCCCCAACATGTCAGCTGTCTCCTCCATCATCCTCGGACCCATAAGCTCACAAAAGTCATCAAAGTCGATCAGACCTCCCACTACAAGACAACCACCAGTCAAGGCTTAGCACTGCTATAAATCAACCACTGACACTGCACCAATTACAATTGATTACAATCAATAATAAATGGGCAATGACTACATTACATAGCCAGTGATTACCAAATGGTGCAGTAAAAAACTGAAGTGAAACTAATCTCAGTGCCACATTAAGGTCCCCTTTGCAAGACTCACATCTCATCTTGATCTGCTGGATTATTTCAATTAGCTCCATTTCCGTGGGCATGTAGCCCATGGTCCTCATGCAGTCAGCTACATCTTTGTAGTTCAAGTAGCCATCTTGGTCATAGTCAAACTCCTTAAAGGCCTCACTCAGCTCTGGGAACCAGGAAGAGATACTGGTTATGAATTCAGTCTCACTGAAAGCCAGCGTGGGACCAAACCATCAGAATGACTCAGAGATGTTGAGCTGTACTCTGAGCATCCTACCCAGTACCACTCCGACAGTATGGCTACCAGGATGACAGCACCATGCTGGCGGCTTAGCACCATGGCATGGGAGCCCTGCTTACTCCCAGCTGGTGGCAAATAAAGCCACCCAGGGGTGAGCCTTTTTCAGCCATCAGCCTCTCCACTAAAGGAGGGCAGCAAGGAGAGGTAGAAGGAGATGGAAGCAAGTGCTAGCTGTGCTCTTGTCTTCTTACCCCCTGAAGACAGATGTCTGTGACAGTAATACTACCCACACCACCTTGACAGCCATTCCACCAGGATGCCAGGGCTCCACCTGGAATCAAACACCAGCTGCACACATCCTAACCTGGCTCTGACCACTTTCCCCTTCCATATAGGCTTGGCTCCCATACTGTGTCTACTATGAGCAGCCTCTAATCCCATTTTATGACCTAGAGTCACACAACAGCTATAGGCATAATCACTTGTTAACACACACATCATCTGTTTTCGCTTAACTATTCAAAAACTAAATACTTGAGTTGTTTAGAATTACTGTTCAGTGAATACAGTTTAGTAAAATCCCAAAGACAAAAAGCATAATTATTCTACAGCTACATGAAAATAACATACATTTTTTTCTACATTAAATCTACAATGTCTACCAGAAAATGAAAAATCACAAATCATCCAGAGAGGTTAGGATGTGTAAACCAGCCAAATATAGAGCGTACTGACTGTTCACACTTAAATATATAACCTGGATACATACCTCATAAGGTGTACGCATTGTGGTGTTCTTTAATGTTTTTGCTCATGCAAAATGTGCCTACAATGCCACCATGCCCCCAAAAAAGGGATGAGCTGAATGAACGGATGCTCATTTTACGGAGTCTGAAATACTGTTCCAACCGTTTGCAGTTGTGTTTTTGACCAGTGAACGTAAGTCCAGATTTGGCAATAATTCTTAGCAGAACAAGACTCACCATCCAATTCCTCAGGTAGCAACTGTCTTTCCTGGGAAAAATAGAAAAATTGCAAGGTAAATCACTGAGAGAAATGTTAAAATGATGGATTTCCATCAGTCCATTAATCTTCCATACCACATATCCAGCGTCAAATTAAGGTTTTGAAAAAAAATTCTGCAATTGAATGTATACTGCCTACTACAGTAATAGCGTGTAAAATGACTTATTTGATTATGGTGGAGCACCACTTTTACTGGTGTTGTGTTGAAGTGTCTGAGAGTGGTTAACATAAACCTGAGCTGATGTGTATCTAGGAAGACAGTTTAAATTAGAAGAGGTACTGAGGACAGGCGGTTCAGTATTTATTGGATTAAGCACGGAGGTTCCACCTTGTGAATCAGACTGGTGCACGTGCTCCTGAATGATACAAACAATATTCAGAAATTTAGCTACCACTTTTCAACTTGGCTCATGTTACACTCACAGGACTTGTGTCCTTACAGACTGTATGCTTGGTTAAAATGAGGGACCTCACTGTCCTGACTCTGCCCTCATCTGTATCTAAGAGCCCAAAAGGACATCTGAGGCAATAAAAGCTGTGGCAAGGCAAATATCAACAGCCCAACACAAACAGAGACCAGACATACATAGAGATACCAAATGGCTCATTCTAATTGTTCTGTTGCTGAGATCTGTGGACCAAGGTGTAACTAGGAGATCAACAAAGAGGAAGTCATGGAAGGTCATAAAGGATACTTCTGTGACTGGGAAGGTAGAAGCCAGTGAGCTGTTTTGTAGAGTCCTAATTTGAGCCTTTATTTCTGAGAACGTTAGTTACTTATTAACCAAGTGACTCACGCACAACCACACGACACTGAATCAGTCAACCCCAAACATAATAATATTTACCCTTGCTCACACACACATGCACACCTGATCTTCCGTACTGATCAAATAAACATTCAGTCTCAAGCACACAAAGAGATAAGTTAATCCTCACTTTCCCTCATCTTTGTGTCAACCTGCTGTGGATTCATATCAACATTAATTAAGGGAGACACTAAGCCACATTAATGAGCTATTAAAATAGCTGTCTTGCTGGGAGCAGGTCATCCTTGAGGTCCAACCTCTCTTTAGTGGATTTGAATCTTACTGCATAAGTTTGACCTCTTGTACTTTGTTTTAGGTTCCACGTTGGTCGCTGTGGTTCAGATGGACAGATCACTGGGTTGATGTAGCTTTTGTTGTTGACAAACAAGCAGAGCAGTCCTGTAGAACTGCTTTGATATCCCATTTAAATGCTCAAGCTTCTGTGTATTAGTGGTGCACTGGCTTCAGATCAGATGTGTGTGCGCAAGTGTTTGGAATAAGACTATGTGGGAACAGAACTTTGGAATAAGGAGGGCATGGAGCAGTTTATGTGCGTAGAGTTGTGTGTGTTGAGTAAGGATGTGTACTGGACAGCATGGGTGTATCTGAAGTTTGTGGTATCAGTGTTTGTTTTGAATGTGAGTATGGGTGAGTCTGTAGAACATGAGGCTTAGAGGTGTTTGGGGTCCTTGGTCTTTGTATGAATTTCAGGAAGGGAACACTAAGTCAAAAGCTAACCTGACCAAAGAGTGAATTCAGCAGGGGGGAGTACATCTTGGCGATGGCGCTCTCGCTGCCCTTCGTGGTCTTCTTGGTCTTTCTGTGCTGGACTGTGGAGGCCCCCCCAGAGCCCGAGGCGGCCAGAGCACCTTCAGTCCTCTTTCCAGACATGCTTCTCCAGAGAAGCCATTACATGGGCCAGCATACCGATATGTCGGTGGTTGCATATATTTGTATTGATATAGACATTACACACACAACAATGCACAAAAGTATATGCAATATTTTACATTTCATTGCATACACAAGGTAAAATGCAAAGTCTTAACATCCAAATGCATACAGATAAAACCTGAATTCCATCAGAGTTCAAGCATGTTGTCTTTAAACGTTTACCCCCTTCTGCAGATTTCAATTTTATAGTGCAATTTCTCCGTTGTCTCAAAGTTATACCTCATTAAGCACACGCACACACACACCTTTGATAATGGGTTGATTTGCAGAGCAGTATCACTATTCAGACATTCTCAAACACCATGACACAGAGCGTAAAAGTAATAACAGATACACACCCCAAAAATGAGAAATTTCTTATTTCTTGCAGTAACATTCTTAGAACGTTGTATTTACATTCGTTTATTTAACCTTGCTTTTTTCTCCAAACCAATTTTGAATATTTAAGACTGGCTATCTCAACTGGAGTATGTCCAGTTAGATTTTTGTTGGAGGACACTGTGGAGGAGTTCCTGTGAGATGTGATCTGGAAGCTTTCATGGTTACGAGTCCATGTTTTTAGCTAGCACCTGCAGACCTTCGCTTGAAAAACAAGTCACACCCCATGAAGGATTTTCAGAGTAAGACTTCAGATAAACACTTCTACAGAGTGATCTTTAGAGAATTCTGGCTGTCAGCTGGATGTGAAGACCTGAAGGCAGGAAGGGAAGTAAACACATGTTCATCTTACCTTAACCACAGCAGGCAGGCGGAGGCCGGGGAATCAAAACCTCCTCTTTAGCTGGGGGAGATGTGAAGACTAGCGGTCTGCCCGTCCCTTGGGAACACGTCAGTAAGACTTTAAGAGCCGATTATCAGATTAGAGACTGAAATGTGTGCCTGTGTGTGACCTAAGGAGAAAACACAAGTTGTGGGAGGGGGGTTAAGGAGATTACCATTTGCCTTACTCTTGTCCCATTGTCCGAAGGAGAATCTCATAACTTGGATCACGAATTGTAAATACAGTCATCACTCACCCTACTGCATAGTACATTCATTTAATGACTTTCTTTATAGTGAAGCCTCATACGTGATTTTTAATTCACACCCATTGTTCAAATGAGCAGGGAACATATGAGGAATATGGAAAAGCCATGCAGCATGACAGTAGGCCTCTTAACAGTTTAGGACTGTCAGAACTTCCCCAACCATTGACTCTCCTTCAGCAGGAGACTTTCCAGGATCAGATTATCCAGTCATTATCCTTCCCGTAAATAGCAACATCTTCACGCTGCAAACCCAAGAACTTGACCGCTGTCTCAGCTCAGACGGTTTCCCAGAACATCACTGTATAGATACAGATGTCACTGTGTCATCACCGGAAAATTGAAATCATGCAAGACAATCGAGAAATGCTCATTATTGCTCTAGTAAGAGGTCATGTATAATGAAACACAAATAAAATATATGATTGAGGGTTGAAATGCTGTCTACATGCATAAATTGTAGCATTCCTTACTAAACATCCGTTTACCACATTTATTTCACACTGCATTAGGTTAAGTCTACATATTCATAACTATTTATTGATCCATTCTGCCCCCCGCCCGGAGCTAACAGATTATTAACCAGATTGTATTATGATTATGGATTTACATGTTGACACAAAGTGCTGTATAAACACAGTTACAGAGGCCTCCATGATCTGTGTTCACTGGGCCTCATGTCTGCTGTCATTTATTATAAGGACATTTTAATGTCACCTATAACCCTGACCAGGATAAGCGGTTAGAAATGGATGGATGGATGGATGGATGGATGGAAATTTTTCTATATTATTTACTCTTATACCTTTTACCGTGTGACACGAATTTTCCAGTGCTATCCTGTTACATTTTTTAAAAAAAAGAGAAATATAGAAACATACAAGCTTTGGCCTTTTTCCATTTTCCACAATAAATTATCACTGTGTGTATATCACTGTAACGCATTTTTGAGAAACAATATAAAAATGTCCAATAATAAATCAAATTTTAAACATTTATATTATTATCTAACTCAGCAGCAATGATTAAAGTATCTATTTCTACTAAAAATTTACTGACAGTACATTTGAGTAGTTTTAATCTCTGAACACTGTGTCGCTGTAAATCACTCAGGATGGCACCTGAATTAATACATGACGACACGTGCAGACAGAGGATAAAATCAATTCTATGATATGAAACCAAAGATCATTTAAAGAAGGAAGAAACCTGACAGAAGTATTTTTCTCCTTCCATCAGTTTAAGTATTGGATTTTATAACAGGAAATTGGTTCAGGTTTAATTAATATGAACACCTCCTTTCGTCTCCATTCTATACTACGTACCATGTGTTAATTCAGAGGGGTCTAATTACCAAGTTCTGGCTTAGCCAAAACTTTACTCATGTCCTTTGCCAGAACCTTCTGCGACTCTCCTGAGTGAAACGCCAACAACAGCCTTCATGTCCAGACACCGTTTACTGTGCTAACACAGCTGCACCATACATACTGCCTGGGCAATGACTTCAATTTTATCCATGTTCTGTCCAAAGACTTTAGCAGTTCACGTACATCATACGGACATCGGAAAAGTACCAAGATTGATTGAGGATTCACTCTGTCTGATAGAGTTGTCGATTTTTATGACAGGTGGGTTTTCAAGTCGGGTACCAAAATGTGGAGCACATCAAGCGGGACATTTCTTCCCTTCCTCTCTGCTACCAGACATCGATCTCACCCTCATAAACACTGTGACTTTGTGGATGTAAGGAAGAACAAGAAGGTCACACTTAGACTGGAATGAAAAAAAAAAAAACATTTCATAGGTGTCTTTTAAATCTTAGTCAATTTGCATGTCAATCTAAGGTCTGTCACAGAGCACTCTCACAATAGGAGGTATTTCTGTGAAGCCTAATTGAGTGGTCAGAAAAGCCATGGGGATGTTTAAAAAACAGAACTGAGAGAGACATTAACTCATTTTCTATTACATACTGCAAGAACCCCTGACCTCTGATGCCTAGCACTTGCCAGGAAGCTCACACCCTACTATGTATTAATTTACGTTCACTGGGTTTAGCTTTTAACTAATGCAGTTTTACTTGGGAGGTAAGAGGCTTCACCTCATTTCTATCCATCCACAAACTCACATGCAGAAGTGGATTGTCTCTTTCCTCTTGGTAGAGCCCAAGCATGATGGGTTTGTGCAGTTCCTCGGTTATCGGGTGACTTTTTTTCTTTGAGTCTGTTATCCTGTCCCTCCATCCACCCACAATCACTTTCCTAATACAGGAATGTAGTGAGTCTAGATCACTAGGTATAGAGCAAGGGATACACTGAATGGGATGCCAATCCAAGGCAGGGCACACACACTCACATACTACATCAATTATGGAACACGTTTACCAAGCTACATGCTTCGGACTCCTGTGTAAAAATCAGTAGTACTGGATAGCCTGCAACTCAAGATGATTCTCATGTGAAGCCTGAATAAAATTGCCCAAAGAAAAATAGGCCATCTGGCACAAAACCTGTTTTCAAAGCCTAAATTCTAAAAATTACACTCCATGTGGATGTTTTCGCACTGTTCTATCATATCAGCAAACACAAGAGGGTGCTAGAGCAGAGTAATTGCCTAAACGTTTAAAGATTGAACCAGTGGATCATACTCTATCAGGGAGACAGTAGATACAAATAGTTAATGTAATGTAATAAGAATTACATCTGTGGGGATTGTGCTCACAAATACAAACACTCTTTCATTTCTTCCCATTACCAAGAGCTGGACTACTTAGAAATTTAAAATGGCATGGCTTTGTTTAGAAGTTATATGAAATCAAAATCCCAAATCCATGGAGAAGAATCCAGCCTAATTTGCACAGTGTCTGAATTCTATAACATTTGCCATAATTATACAAACACCATATGCAAATGAATCACTGTTTCAGTTCATCTTTATCCATCACAGCTGGTGTCAGAAGCTCACCTGAGTGCTACATAAGAACAGGGACCACATGAACACGTTAAATCTGAACAATGCCAATCCCATGGAGTGTATACTATACCATTTCACTGCCTGGATAGAAAGCTTTATGACCTTCAAGGGTAATGAATAAAAGACGTAAAATTATCGGAAATAAGTTCATTTGTGCAGAAGTGTAACAGAACTAAATCCGTATCACCAACACGTGTGGTCACTCAACACAGGCAAACAGAGCAGGGAGTCATTCAGTGAAAAACATTTATTTATATCAATCAAGTGTAAAAAAAGGTTTATAAAACAGCCACACTAACAGCATTGATTTGCAATGAGGAAAAAGGAAGAAGAATCCAAGAAGACTGGAGTGTGCGATTGTGTGGGATGTTAGGAGCGAGCGTTCCTTTCTGTCTCTGCCAAACACTCCCGGACGAGTGCACGAGCATGGATGATACCTGGAAGGGGGGGAGAGAAGGATACCTCATTAAAGAGCTCCAGCATGGGAACAGTATTCCTCAGCTTTGGAATGTGGGTACGGGAACAATGTCTGAGATACAACACTCGCAGCCTTGGGCTTCCCCCTGTTAGGGGCCCAGCAGTGGACTCCAATAACAACCGTGAGTTTCACTCAACTGAAACTGACGTTGATAAGCACAGTGACATACAAAGCATAGATCAGCAGCATCCCTCCAGTAGCACATTGCGCCAAATTTAGATTAACACGCTAGTCACACAAAATGAAATGTACAGACCAGAGGGAATATCAAGCAGCTTTAAGCAGCATTTTCACCATGCTGACCGCAAAACTAGGCATGCAACCTTATCATGGCGCACCAGTGTGGTACTGGGGTAGCTTGCGGCCCCCAAGCATGGGCGCAGAAGAGAAGCGTGACAGCTGACAAAAACTCAAGGCAGTGACACAGTGCCATGCTCAGTGCCCTGGGATTACACATTTCAAAACTAGAGTACCTCGTTTAAGCCTCTCCATGGCGCTCTTGCTGCCAGCATAGGTGGGCCGGATCTCACGGCTCATCTCCTCAATGACTGCCAGCAGCTCACTGTAAGTGGACCCCTGAGAAACTTTCACTGGCTAACAGAGGAACAAGGGGAGTAGAAAATTTAACATCAGAGAAGCAGTAAGAAACCGGGACATTTTTATATGAGAAAAGAGACACTAAGTACTTCTTTCTAACTGCAGCAGATGGTAACGCCATTTAGTTTGAACATTTTGTTACAGTGGTTGAGGGAACACACAATTACCTGAACAAAACCCATTGAAGGAGGACCAAAGTCATTGAACACCTGTCTATAGGTAGAGGAGGAAGGAAGAGATGGAGATAGGGAAGATACACTAGAACCTGCAAAGGAAAGGGACAAGTTTTAAGCTGTCTAGTTTTAGAATTAAAAAATTACTTCATTTATACTTCACTGTGTAGTCACCTTGCTCCTTGTCAAGCCCAAAACTTTAATATCAACTCAGACCACATTACGCCTGCCAGCCAGATGTCAAGGGAGTTAGCTCATCAAATGCGATGTCGCTGCACTGAAAATCTCGATCACTTTCAGTAAATTGTAACGGGAAATGAGAACACACTACAAATAAAATACGTTTACAATCAAAACAATCAGAGCATACCTGTCCCAACACACACACAAAAAAAACAATTCACCAAAAGCGACATAAAGACTTCAGTGATGTAGAAGATCTGTGAGGGTCACTATTGGGTTGTGAAACCACTTAATACAGCGATCAGTCATCGCATTCACCTTCCACACTGCTTAAAAAAGACGCCGAGCTTATCTTCCCAATTACGCATGGTTTCCACATTATCTCCACACCACGAAAAAAAAAAACAAAACAATAATACATTTACAAGGATGCCACACGAACTGCTGTGCACGGTGTAATCAAATCAGTCTTGATGGAGCAGATTGTGGGCACCCATCCTTAGCAGGGGGGCGCTGACCTGGCGGGGTGTGGTTGGGGCCGGATGGGGCTGGCGCGATAGGCTTGTAGCTCATTCTGGGCTCAATCCTTTCTCCTCGCCGCGTCCCCCGTATCCGGAGTGCTTTCGGGGCCGGTTGTGCCTCCCAAATTACGGTCCCGTCGATAAGGTTGAATGTCTATCTTCCGCCTCAGTTTGCCCTCAAAGACATGCCACTTCTATCTTCTTAACAGGCACCAAACGGCGGTAGCTGTCCTCTCCTCGGTTACAGACTTACGACTTAAACGTTCATCCACAACAATCGTGCGTATTTAGGTGTTTCAACAGTGAGGCGAAAAGCTATAAAAGGAAATAAGTTCTCCGACCGAGTTTATCCAAAGGTACTTAGAAATGGTAAAAATTAATCGTTTATCAGAAACGACCAAGGTTTTGATTTAATTATAAATGTTTTAGAAAGGGGGAAAAAAAATCAGAAGACAGAAAACGTCCCTAAATGATTAATCTTCCCCCGAACGACTTATCGTTACCAAAGATAGGATCATGTATTAAAAGCTATTTCCGCTCTCCCGTCATGCACCAGCATTTCCGCTTCCTGTGCTTTGTGGGCGTAGCACACGTCCACTTTCGTTTCGCGAGGATGCATTTGGGAAAATACACTATATAAGACAAAAAGAACACCTTAAGGACGGACTGGCTACATGGCGGTGAATTACAACAGCGCATACATTTAAGAACAAACATTCAGATACACCCAGCCTTCAGTAAAAGGCCGAAGAGAATGAAGTAAAATTAGTTACTTTCCAAATTCGAGTTTGATGTTTACATTTATGAATATACTATTTAAGGGAAAATGACGATGTATAAGAAATTAGAAAGTAGGATATATGGAGAGTGTGAGACACATACACACCCAACCTTGCTGAAATGGCAGGCATTTGTGATATAAAGCCTTAAATCAAGATAAATTATCTGGCATACTTTTGCAGCATTAAAGTGATCTTGCAGCCAACAAAATTCTTGTGTGTATTTAGGGAAAAAAAAACAATACCCTACTAGTATGAGTGTGCACACCCTGCACAAATATTTTGCAGAAGGACCTTTAACTTTTATTACAGCCGCGAGTGTTTTTGAATAAGTCTCCACCAACGTCACGGACTACTGCCATTGAATATTATCTACAATTCCATTCCAATAAGAAATCACCTAAGGCGTAGATACAATTTCTCTTTGGAATAGACCTCTAACAATTCGTTACTTTTACCACTAGAACACAAACATTGTTCACCCACAAATGATTTGAATGGGTCTTACAAAAGAACATAAAGATATGCAGAATAAATGTTGTTAAACATCAAAGACAGTCCTGATGTGATCACATTAATCAGTATATTAATGTTATTCAGTGAAACAAGGATCTCACATTTTGACAATACTCTTCTCTAACTGCAAATTAGACCATTTTGGAGTCGAGCGACAAAATGTATATTGTTTTCAAACCAATCTTTAGTTTTAAAGATTTGTTATTTCTAATATCATGTTCTTGTCGTTTTAAATAAAAGAACAGTAAGATAAAATGTGATTAAAGTTGATAGTCCAAGCTAAGAGCATTTGTTTATACAAATAGGATGGTGTGATGGGGATCCTGATATTACTGTGGTTGCAGAGTAGCAAAAACCTAAAACCACTAACTTTCGAAAAAAATTAATTTGGCATTCTTAGCAGTGAGTTAAGAATTCCAATTGGACATGGACAGAGAGCCAAATCAAAGTTTTAGCAGCCAAAACCTCATTTCCATGTCAAACATGAAATGTTACAAATATAAACTCATAATACTGTTTTCTGTTGTCTTCAATGTGCTCTGTATTGTCTTAAATTACGCAAAATCATAAGAACACACAACACAAAGAAATATGGTAACTAGTACGTACAGGTGTTTGTTTTTTGATTAGCCTAATCCATAAATTCAGTCATTGTCACTAACCATTATGTTAATATCACTTGGCCAGCCAGCACTTCGCCCTGGGTTTTACTTGAACAACTCAAGTGAGGGACCCTCTGTAGTGATCCTACTTGTAGCATTATTTCAACTAAGTGAAAAATGTTCTTAAACTCTGTGCAGAAAGGCTGCATTCTTATAGCATCACTTTCCATAACTAGCTGTATGTCTTACTCATGAACTTGTCCTACTTGAGCGGAAAAGTTGCGGTACATTTTCCCTTTATCATAGTGTACAGTATATCAGACTAACTCCTATAGTCCAGCAGACACGGGAGCAGCAGGGATGGAAGACTCAGCTGCGCTTTGCAATCATCATTATCTTGCAATGTCTGTATACTGAGCGAGTCCAGCTGGAATACTGTATGACTGTATCTGAGAACATCGATCCACTGACCAAATGCATTTTTGTTTAGGCTGCCTGCGATGCCAAGGATGCAAAGTTTGGGTGAACAGGGAGTGAAGTCAAGTTTTATTGTCACATGTGTTCCGAAGAGCACAGTGAAAATCTTGTGCCAGAGTTGCAGGGGAGGGGACAGGGCATGAAGGACAAAAAAACATGATAAAGATTTACAATAAATACAAGGGATACAGTGCAACACAGACAGCAGGGTAATGGGGGGTTATAGTGCATAGATATCAGACAAGACAGGACAGTGCAAAATTATAAACAGGCAATAATAAAAAAAGTGTGGGAGTGAGGAAAAAGTCTGGTTTTTTGTCTGGCCATTTTGTTGCATTGTCTATGTGCTGTGTGCTTTGCTACTACGGTACTGGGTCGTTTCACGAACTGTTTAGATTTAGTATTTTCTGTTTTTATATTTAAACTAATTCAATGTCATTAATCAACTTAAGTTATGCTACCCCAGAAAAATAAATAAATAAAACATATTAAACTAAAACAATGCTAAAATGAATTGATTTAGGTTAATCTGTTTGGTTCGTTCTTTTGCTGTTTACTTGGCTACGTAACCCACTGCTTTTCTGCATTCGTTCATGCGTGTGATAGTGTAGCTGGAGGCACGCTGTGCATGCCTTTTCAATTTTTACATATCCGTGGGGGACAGTCACAACCGGGGTCTGGCAAGGAAAGCCTAATCCCAAAATAAACTTAGGCGCATTGATGACCATTTTAGGAGACATCTGGAGCCCTGTGATAACGTCGTTAAGTTTAAAATTCTGTCTCATGTTGAATCAGACATGTCGAATCTAAACATGTAGCGATGTAATACAATCATGCATAGCAAAGCGCCTTTTCTCGTACAGCGCAAGGCGACCCTGTACGAGAAACCAGTCTACGGTATTGCCAAGCGACAAACATGCAGTATAGGCAATGTAGAGATGTCAGGTCACGCATAAGCTAAATCCTGACATATGGTTTGCAAAGTAATTTGGTCAGAATATGGAGTCACCAATATGAAAAGCTATGTTAATTTTTAACTTAAAATGCATTGCAAGCCTGTGGACGGAGTTTAAACAAGAACTAACTAAAGCGAAATTTAGCAGGATAAACGATAGATACCCGAAGCATGGGAATTAAAATTAAATTACATTAGTATTGTCAGAAGCTGTCGAAAATCAGGTTACTTTGCCAAACAGGACTGCTCAATGCACCAATACACAGGATGAGTGACAGGCTGAGGTGAGGTAGCAGTTAATGAATCACTGCATAGTAAAGCAGGTCTACTTTCATAATGGGATATAATATGAATGGATTCGTCTGTGTTATTTATTGTGTGATGTTGTGTGTGGTGTGTACATTGTTTATAACAAAACATTATTATTTACGCTGAAAAAAACTGAAAATCATATATATTTTTTATTTGGCGCCCACGTCTTTTATTAAAGATCGCGTCATCTAGTTCTCTTCAGTATTTTTGAAAGTGAAAGTAAAGCGTTGTGATTTCCTGAGACCCACACAAAGTAAAGGTAGGCTGCTGTTTATGACTGGAATGTACTAAATGCACGAGTATTCGCACTGATTTCATTAATTTCTTATCTACAGACAACGTAGCCTGTTGCAATTACGAACTGGTTTAAAAGTACATTAGATATACGCGTGCGTGCATATATACTGCAGCAATATGGAGCGGAATCCGTGCCGCCTTTTAATGCAAACGCGCAATCGATAAGACGCGTTGTTTTACAGTGTGCACAGCACGCAGAAACCGTGCAGTGTGTTAATGCAACGGACAAGAGGCACTGCTTTTCAGTGAGTGACGTGAAGAGGGTGTATGGAAGGCCAAAATGCTCAAAATGAAATAAATAGATATATAATTCAATAAATATTTCAATATTTCATGAAATGCGTAATTTTATTTTTAAACAGTAATAGTGAAAAACGTCATTCGCTAAAACGCCGTTCGGGAAAATATCGTTATGAAAAGTTGGAACTTTATTATGAAATACAATTTAAAGATCTTACGTAGAAGCCACATTATTATGAAATAAAATACATTTATTGAGCTATTTCAAAACAAAATTACGCATTTCATGAATTATTGAAATACTTATTTATTCAATTATTTATTTAAATATATATTTATTTATATCATTTTGAGAATTCTGGCGTTCCATAATCCTACGAGCCCCGTGGTCCAATAACCAGTCCCCACAAATGGCTCGCAGCACGGCTGCAATGCTTTTGTTTTATCTGCTCGTCCACCCCGTCCATCACGTTTCAGAAATGTGAATTTCACGCTTGAAAATGAAAGAAAACGCAGCGCGTTTTCAGTTAATCTGCTGTATATCAGTCAGCGTAGGTGGTCACGTTCCTAACTACAGCTGTGGTTTTTCACAAAACACAGGGATGATGTGGTCGATCGTGTCGGCGGTTCTTCTTGGTACGCAGTTGACGGTCGTTACTGGTGAGTCTTCATTCATGGCGGCAGTGTTATTACCGTGTATGTGTGTCTCGGCAATCTGCATCCACTTCGGTCTATGGCAGGGTTGGTCAAAACAGTTCTTCGCAGGTACGTCTGCGTCTCTTATTGTATCCGATCGTAAAAAATGCGGCCAAAATAAAGAATAGAGGGATGGGGAATCGCACTTATTGGAATTATATATATTTTCTTTTATCGCCGCAGGAATGTGGCGGTCTTTAAGTCTTTAATGAGAACATAGAAGAGCTAACCGCACGTGTACAAACGAAGAGCTGGGATTGGCCCGACCTGTCACAGAATATTCGGATAAAATGTAAAACTTGATCATTACCATTTAGTAGAAAGATCTGAAACACGCAAGACAAGAACATTTGTGACACATTAGTTATATATGATTTATAGATGGTGTTTTTATTATTGTTGTTTTACAGGTACACTTTGAATTACATTATGAATTACGAATTACATCTATCAACTACTTAGTATTTCTGTATTTCTGTCCATAAAAATTGTTATCTTGCCACAATAATTTTGATCTCTGACAATAGCAAGACTACATATTTGCAACATTTATAGCACTATTTTGGAACAAAGTTGTGCCTTTGCTGTGTGGTTCTTGAAGGCATTAGTTGCCTTGCCAGTGATGGATGATGTTGCCACATTTTCTCGAGAGAACACAGCAATCATCAGCTCAAAGGTTCTCCATTTTGGGTCCTTGCTCAGATGGGTCTCGATGTCAAATTCATAACAACTCCAGAGCCCTTTTCCAATTCAACCTTGAAATAGTAATCTCAATACTAAAGAAATAAGTTAAAGATGACAACACCCATAGAACGATGATGCCATTAATAGTGTTTATCCCTTATCTTTTTATATGGATTTAATTAAAATAAAATGGAAGACAGAAACTGTAATATAAATGGTTGCAGTGCTAGTGTGGTTATAACATTTGCCAGAAGTGTACCCATGCTTACCGTTTTAGAGCTTTCCCCATTGATGACCTCCCCTGTTGTATCCTTGGCACTGTTTAAGACCTCTTTGGCATAATGGTTGCAGGATTCTTAATTACAGTCTCACCAGAAACACAATGGAAACAAATAAATAAAAGAATTATTAATGCATATAATCTGATGATGTGTCAAGGAAAGCCAGAGAATCTAACTTTATTAATATTTCCACTTTGGAAAAAACATGCAATCACATACTTGGAGCCTTTGACTTGTTCAGCACTGAGGAAAAAATGGTGCCGCAGTACAGTTTACTCACCATTAATGAAACAGCTTCACACAGCCTTGCATTTTCTCTCCAGAGACTTTTAGGGACTGGCTCCAGGTCAAGGTGAGGTTGAAACTATAGGGATTCCCCAAGCTCTCCTCAGCTCTCTTTATTGCACTAATCCAAATATGACTTCAGGCATTTCTGTTAGGTTTCTTTTGTCACACAGTGGGTGTGGCCTGGCTACTGCCTCTTTAGCTATAGAGTTGCCTCTGCATACACCCAGAGTATGTAGACCAAATATAATCTCTCAGCAAAAATGCAAATCATTTTAAAAATTCAAGTAAATATAACTTTCTTTTAAGCTAATAACAATATTATGTACAGTAATGTCATCATTTAATGATGTTAAAATGATAGCAACGGCACAAGAGTTGTTAACTTACAATGTAGCCTTGACAATGGCAGGGCCAGACCCCTTCTCCAGTTCAGAATAATGTTGTTGCTGGGACTTACAATTTTGTTTTCAAGCCGTTGAAGAGGTACAATATTATATACCTCATCTTCAAAAAGTTACATCTCTGCGGTTAAGCTTGCCAATTGATAAGTCTATTAAAAACCATGTTTCGCTGTGTAAATTCACCAAAAAGACACAACCACTTACAAGTCTGTAGAGTAGCCTTTCATATATTAATTATGACATTGTTGGCTACTCTATCAAGGACCAGACAGTGAAGAAGTTTTGTCGTTGTCTATGTGTGAAATTCTTGCGCTGTCCTACCCAGTCTGCACAAATCTCCTGCTGCTTCTTCAGGCAGTAACTTTATAAAGTCAAAAACCAACACATTATCTTTAAAATGTTTACACTTCATGTCTTTACAGTCTTTTAACTTTAACAAATGGTGCATCTGCTGTGCCACCATCATTGCAGACCCCTCTCATAGTTTTTTCGTCCCCCTGTCATGTGGAAAAAGTTACCAAAACATCTAGACCCACATCGCCAGCTTCTGCAACAGTTTCCTCCCCCTAGGCAATTAGGCTTCTCACCTCTCTGCTGCCACCTTGCTGTCTCCAAAGTCAACACAGGCCTGAAACCCCAACCTTTGGACACAAAGCAATCAGAAAATGAACAGCAAAATACAACAAGAAATACGCACAGGACCGCAAACAACCGATTTTTAGAAACATTATTACTGTAGTTTTTGCACCATGTTCTTGTCAGTCTTTTTATTTGTACTTTTGTCTTATAGTTACACTACATGTTTTCTTGCATGTTAAATTTAGTATTTTCACGTTTGTTTCATATAGGCACCTTTGCAGTGACTACACCCCAACAGCCAGTTTCGATCCATTTGGGTGGTTCGGTCACTTTGCCTTGCTGGCTGTCCCCTGCAGTTAATGCTGAGGCCTTTGAGATCCGTTGGTATCGACCCAGCCACTTCACAGAACCAGTGCTGCTCTACAGGGACAAGCAGGTCCAAAATAACAATCAGGACCTCCAGTATATAGGCCGCGACTCTCTTGTCTTGAAGGACCCCAAATCAAGGGGCCTTCAGGAGGGTGATGTGTCCCTACAGCTGAACAATGTGAGAATAGAAGACAGTGGCCAATACCTTTGCTATGTGAGCAGCAATGAGCATTATGACAATGGTGCTGTTGTTCTCAACGTGATCGGTGAGTTCATTAAGGATGTTTGTGTTGTTTTAGTCTCAGCTATTATTAACACAATATCTTTTCATAATATGGAAAATTTTATCTGATTCTGTCTCTGTCACATCTCAGCATTGGGCACCCCTCCAGTGATGTCAATGGTCCCAGTTAGTGACAGTGAATGGAACGTTAGCTGTGCATCTCAAGGTTGGCACCCAAAACCAGACCTACAGTGGTCAGACTCTTCGGGATTTATTTTTAAGCACTACAAAGTGCAGTACAAGAACAACAGTGAGCTGGTGTCAGTCAGTAGTTGGATCCTAGTGCCAGACTCACACTTTGGTTGGCTGTCCTGCACCATCTCCATTCCGGGAGGAGAGAGTCAAGAGGGAAGGTTAAAAGTGAAGGACACTGTGCTTAAATCTGGTAAGTGGAGGGGCAGCCTGAGTCACTACAAGCACACAAGAAAAATCTCAGTCTCTAAATTGTTAGTAGTAGCAATTATTCTATCCATCCATTCTCCATAACTTCTTATCACATTTCTGGCTGGTCATTTGGTGTCCCTAAATTGTGTGTGTCTATGTGTGTCTGTGTGTATGTGCGTGCACACAATGCAGTCGACTGCCATCCCATTCAGAGTGTCGTTTAACTGGCCCTGCATTGGCTAAGTAGTTATGGATGGAAGATTCGTATTATTATTATTATTATTATTATTATTATTATCTATAAAGTTTCAATAATTGCCCAGGACATCATAAGGCAGGGTGCTATTGCATCCCATAGCACTTGGCCAGTCATAAACAAGGGCTTTCCATCTACTCCAATGCTGATTTGTAATTCATTTAGGTTTTTTTTACAAAATCCATCCATTTATCCTTCGACCATTCATCCAGCACAGTGTAGTGGTGGAGATGGGGGTGGGGGGTGTAGCCTATCCCAGGCGGCACAGGGCATAAAGCATGGCGACACCCTGGATGGGATACCAGTCCATCAAAGGGCATGCACATGCTAACACACTGGGCAATCAAAGATGCCAATTCACCTTACTGTGTGTCTGCGGACTAGAGGAAGAAATGGAAGGTTTTCTGATGGAATGCTAGATATTTTAATAATAAGGTGAATCTGCTATTATTACATTTTTGTACAAAAGTAGAACCCTAAATGGGATTCAGCCTGTAGCCTATTTAATTTCTCCACCATCACATCATCTGCTGTTTGACAATAATTCATAATTTTCTTGATGCTTTCTCTCAGTAACACTGTCTCTTCATTGTGAACTCATAGACCCTTGCATTTAACGGTTGGTCTGACCAAAATCAACAGTCCATTAAAGATACAGTCATGCTATTTTACAATGAACCTGGCAGGACCATGGAGAACAGCCTTCTTCGTTACACTTATAGCGGCTCTACTGTTGATCGTCTCTGCTGTCATGTGGTTCATCAGACAGAGGAAAAGAGGTTAGCTTTTATGTCCAAATGGTTTCTGTGAATGTACATCAGAGCAATGTTCTTAATGTGCTATGAAGAGGTTCTTATCGTATATGGCTTTCTGTGCTTCCTATAATTCAGACAGCAAACCGGGAGCATTGGAATCAGGTAATTATCCTTTGACACGTATTTGTAAACAGAAGTCTCTCCCTTAAAGCTTAATTTTAAACACAATTTACAACCAAGTTGTTATACTCTTCCTATATGAAAGCAGGGTGTTTCAATGTTTATGTCGTAAATTGGAATTCTTCATATTATATTTTGTCGAAAAATATAAAAAAAAAAAAAAATTGTCATATTCTTTATTTAAGTTATGCCACAATCGATTAAAGAAATACTTGTTTTTTTTCTCCTTAAAAAGTGCCATGCCGTGACACAGAAGAAAAGTTATGTCCAGGTCAGACTGTACATCCATTACTGTTTTTCCAGCATGCTGCCTTTTTTCACACTTACATAAAGTCACTCTGCTTAAAAACCAGACGCTCAAGATGATAATGGGAGAATCTTGACTGTATGCTCTCCATGATTTCAAACGAATGGAGAAATCATCACTGGTTATATGGCTCTGGTAAAGCTGAGTAACCTATACGTTATGAAAACTCAACCATCACAGCACAGTTTATCTAGTACAGGGTTGTGATGAGCCTGGACACTTGGTGAATAAGTCCAGCAAGACCGAAAAATGAACTACAGAACGGAACTGTTAACAGACATACAGCCTTCACAAATGCAGAGCCACTCAAATGTCCTTATGTCCTTAGGGATATAAAGAATGCCCTGTGTTTCACTTGGTATTTGTTGTGGTATGGTGAATCTAAATTTGCAAATCCATATATCTATAAATACTTAAACAGGTTTTTGAATGTTCTAAGACTGAAATTGTGCTGCATTCTGTTCATTCATGTCAGACAGAATAAGCTTCTCCCTTTCATTTTCTTGTTTTCCATGTCCTGTTTTTCGATGACAGAGGAGGAAAAACTTTTAGGTAGGACTAAACTATAACTCCCGTTTGACCAGCATGCTGACTTGCTCACACTTAAAGGCACGTCGCTTAAAAATGATTAGCTGTGCTTAGCTGTATAGTCTTCACACAGCTGCGTGTTTTTGTAAGGATCACGTGCCTTTCACAGAGCACGTGCAAGTTCATATTCTACAGGTGATATAGAGACACCTATTAGCCAAACTGCATGTCTTTGGACTGTGGGAGAACACACACATAGCATGACAAAAACATGTAAATAACACATATGGCGGACAGCACAAATGGGGGTGTGAACCCCAAAGGCTGGACGAGCAAGACATCACTGCTAACCACTGAGCCACCGAACTTATTCATTGTTCTCTCCACTCTCTTTCTTCAAAAAGAGCCAGACCATGAAAATAACAAACTTCTTGGTAAGACTAATCTAATACTCCTGCTTGACCAGCATGCTCTCATTGCACACTCATACTTGCTGCTTAAAAGTTATTTGCCACCTTTAGTTATTTAAATAGCCTTCCTATAGCTAATTGTCTTTTCATTTTGGTAATACCTTACCTTAGTCAATTAATTTATTGATGTTTTGATAACATCAATAACATGATCCATCTTACAGTAATACCGACGTTGTTTTTTAAGAATAATCAGCCACTCTTATGTGAATAATACTCCTTCTAACACTGAGTAACATTCATAAAGATTGTGCACGTTCACCTTTTGAAGTCATTTTTGGTAATTGTATGTTAAAACCTTTCTGAACTAAATTATTCCTTGCTGTAGATGGCCTGGTTCCTGATGACGGTAATAACCTGCATTTTAAATAAAATTTATGAATTTTTTTTTTTGCAAATATCTAAATATCTGTGCATAAATGTTATTTCTTTTAATTTGATTGTAATCTTGTTTTTTTGTGCAGTGCTGGAGAACATGAAATCAGCAGAAGGTAACCACTTCCTTTTGTGGATGATAAGACATACTGAGTTTATTGAGATGCCCACGATCAGTGTTGTCATTGGATTTTGTCATGACCTGTGTTTACCCTGTGTAGTGGACATCACCCTGGATGAAGCCACGGCTCATCGTAATCTTAGCGTTAAACAGAAGATCGTCCGAGATGCTTTAGATCAAAATAATGAACACCATGTCAGCACTGGCAGCGATTCCAAGAAGTTCACTCACCACACATGTGTGCTGGCAGTCCAGTTCATAAACTCAGGTCAGGCCTACTGGGAAATAGAGCTTCACAAGAAAAATGTAGGCTTGAAAAAGTCATGGGCTGTGGGCATAGCCACAGAGAAGGCAGATAGGCATTCTACAGAGCCACTTAGTTCCAGAGATGGCTTCTGGGTCCTCTCCTTAAAGGATGGCAAGTTCCACATCAGCACGGATGATGGCGTTGTACTTCCTGCAGAAGAGATGCCTCGGATACTGGGGGTGTTTGTGGATTATAATAAAGGTAAACTGTCCTTCATCGATGTTAAGGAGAAAAAATATATATTAACAATTTTAGCAAAATTCACTGAAAACGTTTATCCTCTGTTTGACCCAAGAGTAGGTGATAAAGTCCCTATGACCATCCTCAGTAAAGCAAGCTTAAAAAGTAATCAATAAGTATAAAATTGTTGTATTAAAAAAAAAATCAATTCAGAATGCCTGAGATGGTTTGCAGGTGATGGTCCACAATATTGCCATTACCACTGAAAAGTTAAACAGCTTGTAACTGCATAGAAGGCCACGTTTTTATATTAAATACTGTCCCATACTTACTGTACTCCTGCATCGGTCATAGGTCCAGTCTGTAAACAATAAGATATCATTGAAAGTGCAGTTTTCATACAACAAGCAAAGTGTAAGATGAATGGGTGAAATGAGCAGTTTTGAAACAAGAATTTACACAGATGTGCACCTACAGCAATACAGGTTTGAGCTAACTAAATCATGTTATTTGGCAGGGACTATGTGGGTTTTTTATAGGCCTAGTGTGATATCAGTGTCCTGGTGATATTCACAGAACATGATATTTAATGAACTCATATTCATTTTACAGAAGTCCTCACATTTTCTGAGCATTTAGGTCTATGGTTTCTCCTCCTACCTGATTTTCAGTGCTAAAATATATTTGTTTCATCCTATAAAGACAGTCTAAGAATAGTCCTTTCATTTGTCAACAGCCATTCCCTTCTACTGGCATACAGCATAGGTGGTCTTTATGCTTTATTTTATATTTTGTATTTTAGGGTCCTGCTAATGTTGTTGTCTTCTATGTAACAAATATCAATCAGTACCATAAGAGTACAGCACTCTCAAGTCCCTGTTTCTGTGACTCCATACAATGTTGAAAATGGACTTTGTACAGGTGTGTATCTTTATTATCTGTAAGTGTAATAATTATTACTACATATTATGCTTTAAGCACTGAACCTTGATTTGACTAGGAAACTGACATGAACACTCCAAAATCCATTTGGTTACTCTAACCAAGATAAAAATAAAGAAATAAAGACAGAAAAAGCAAGGAAAGATATTCATACACAATTAATGCACATTTTGATAATTATATCTAAGTTAAATGAGGGCATTCATCACAGTTTCAAACTGAAAATATTTCTGATCAAATTAAAGAATTATTTGCACTACAGGGTAGAGGATTACAGTTTTTAACCATTTCTGTTATTTAATAACTTTTATATTCAATTATTATTATGTACTGTATTTATACACTATAATTCTGTACAACCCCTTTTATTATGTACAAGTGTTTGTCAGTTGTAAAAGGTAGTAGATGTGTACTGTACTTTGTGTTGGTGTAATATTTACAGTACAGCAGAATTTAAATTAAACATTGTTTCATGAATGAATAGCATATTTGGACCTTCGTGTACAGTAATTCCACCTAATGTACCTTACAACTCCAACTCTATGAACCATCACTAAACTAACCTACATTTTATTTCTTTGAATCCATCCATCCTGCTCAGGGTAACAAAAGGCCTGGATTTCAGGCAGCACAAGGCATAAGGCTGGTGTAGACCCAGGTTAAGATGCAGTATACGTACACACACACATCTAGTCATACACTATGGGCACTGTTTTAGAGATGCCCATTAGCCTAAATGCATGTCTTTGGCCATTGGTTGGAAACCTGCATGACACATGGAAACACAACCTCCACACACACAGTTGTAGGCAGGATTCAAAACCTCAAACCCTGAAGGTGTGAGGCAGCAATGGTGCCTCTGTAAATCTGAATTTTAGAAGTGTTTATCCAATACAGGGTTGCAGAAAGCATAGTGCCTGTGGAAGCCCAGGACATAAGGTACAGAACAACGTGGACAGGGTACCAGTGCATCACAGGACACGCATACACACAAAGGGCAGTTTATACTCACTAGATCCTACATCTCTGAACTGTGGGGAGAATCCTACATGTGCATGCAAGCTCCTCAGAGCCTGGGGTAAGGAACTGAATCCTCAGTCGATTGTAATGGAGCTGGGGGGTCCCAGTGGTCCACACAGGGATAAGGCTAGTTATAAATCAAAACCAGAGTAAGGTAATCGGAACATTTCCATCAGCCACGCTAATATTTACGATTTACATGTTCAGAACTGTTGACAGTTTAAACAATTGTGAGAGTGACAATGCAGCACAAAAATCGGTGTTGAGATATCATTTAGGTCAGTTGTTCCCAAACGTTTTCTGTCAGACTCCCACTTTTGCAGATAAAATTTTAAAGCCCCCATTTTCTCCGCACTGGTGTGTCTAAAATTGTGCACATGCACACAGCGATGGACTGCTATCCCATCCTAGATGTACCCCAGCATCAAGTCCTATTCTGCTAGGGTTAGGCTCCAGGTAACCATGACTTTAGATTTTATTTTCCTGGGTTCAAAAATCACTGCAGACGGAGACTACAGCCATGAAATTAAAAGACGCTTGCTCCTTGGAAGGAAAGCTATAACAAATCTAGACAGCATATTAAAAAGCAGAG
>JAACJT020000013.1:9633597-9667380 GCA_009936485.2 Gymnarchus niloticus | reverse complement strand
TACGAGAGTGTCTGTGGTGCTCTCCGGTGGAGTTACATCAGTATTGTCTGTAACGAGACTGCCTGTGGTACTCTCAGGTGGAGTGACTTCAGTAATGTCTATAACGAGACTGCCTGTGGTGCTCTCAGGGGGGGTGGCATCAGTAATGTCTGTTATGAGAGTGTCTGTGGAACTCTCAGGTGGAGCGGCATCAGTAATGTCTGTAAGAAGAGTGTCTGTGGTACTCTCAGGTGGAGTGTCATCAGTAATGTCTATAACGGGAGTGTCTGTGGAACTCTCAGGTGGAGTGACTTCGGTAATGTCTGCAAGGAGAGTGTCTGTGGTACTGTCAGGTGGAATGTCTTCCGTAACATCTGTAATGAGAGTTTCTGTGGCAGAAAGGTTTACATTTGGTTTTGTTTTTTCTGTGTTGATTTCTGAGGCTGTTGTATAGCTTGTTTTTTCAATGGGATGTCTGATTTCTGTTTGAGTAACATCAGTTATATACTCATTGACATTTGTTGTGGTATTATAATCTGTGATTTCTAGGACTTCATTAATTTTATCTTGTGTCAGTGAAGCATGTTGAGTTGTGTTGAAATGTTGGGCTACAGAAAATCCTTTTGAGTTTGCATCCCAATAAGACCCTGAAAGGGATAAATGCATTGACTCCTTCTATTAGTGTGTAAATCCTTATCTACCACTCTATACATGTATTGTTAATGTAGTGTAAATTATTTACAGCTACACCGTGTCTATGTAGTAATGGAAAGAGAATTGTACCATCAGTAAACCAAGTTAAAACAATTCTCATTGAATAGTATAGTATCATTAATGTTGCATCATTACTTAAAATATCCATTAACCAGAAATTATAATGACATTTAACTTATTTTTAAGAGAACTTTAACAACTGCAGTATGTGCTATTCAGCAAAGTAGTTTATAGTCATTTTCAGCTAGTTTTCTGTCGTTGAACCGACAGCACAGTATATTGTGTCTAGTATACAGAAGACAGCTGGCATGACATGGAATAATTGAAAAGAGCATATATCCTCCCCTCAGAGTATCTGGTTTCAAATCCTGGCTTACTGTTGTATTCAATTTTCCTATTGCATCATCTGTCTATGTTCAGTATAATACCTTACTGGTACTTTTACAGCTCATTTGGGTGTCTGGAGATTGGCCTGTACTCTGCTGCATACATTTAAGCCTAAGTGGTCAATTCGGACATCCAACACTTCCCATGCACACGTCATTTTCTGGCTCAAAAACACACAAATGAATTATGCATGTGACTCACCAAGAAGCATTCCTAGAATGGGCAAAATTATAATCTCCATTTTTCTCTTCCAACCTGGACAATTTTGAAAATGACATGGATTCACTTCAGTGTGCATTTTATACAAGCAGTTCAAAACATTAATCTAATACTTTAAAAACAGCATTTTAGCAAAAACATAGATGAATACAAGCTTTAAATATTTCATGGTTTCAGGAGAACATTATATATGTTTCCAAATCAAGTGGAATATTCTTTACTTTATACTTGGCATTAAGAGAAATACCCTTTCCCTTAGCTTGTTCCTGTAAAAAGTATTTTTAACAGTATGTTTTATTAGCAGTTTTCCAGTTTTAATTCAGATTTTAATATTGTAATATGAACTCAAATTTTAAGACCAAATCTGGCAGTATAAATCCTCCACAAGAACAACTATTAATCCACATAAAAACGTATGATGTTGATCTAGTGAGAAACAAAAATGTTATTAACTTACCAGCAGCCACAAAAGTCCTAAAGGTCTTAGAAGCCAGTTGGCATGCCTGAGGTCCCTCTGTATGTGTTTCTGTTGTAATCAGTATTGTATACAGTTGAAATGTTTTCTGCTTGTCACCAGCAATGCAGGCCACATTCAGTCTGGGTCATCTTATCTGGCTCCATCATGTTGAATTTTGGCAATTTTGCTGTGTTCCTCAACGCACTCTGATTTGACTTCTCTTTCCCTTCAGAAGCCTGCAGTCCACCATGCTGGATTGTTATTGAGGTGACAGGGATTGACAGTACTTACAGTCTGAAATGAACCTTGTGCTTCGTGGTTCCTTGAAGCTCATCTGTTCGACAGTGTTTATATGTCAACATTCCTCTGTCACCTCGTTGCTGATTGCGGCCACAAACTGACTGAACAGTACTTTCATGTTTGTTTGGACTGTAGATATAGGTACTTTTGACAGTTTATCCTTACTATATAAAGGTCATCTCATTTTCTCACAAATATATATCCTCAGTTATTAATCTGCTTCATTACTACTGTTAATAGAGGAGAAACCAGCAATTCAGGCATACAATATGACAATAGATACTGCTGAGTCTCATCTTTCCCCCATGTCACTTCCGAATCTCTTTTCCATGATTTACAATAATAAACTGAGTATCAGACTAGAGAGCATGCAGACTTAGGGTTACTCAACTGCCATGCTGAAACGTACAAGTCCAATTTCCTGTTTATTTTGATTTCGTCACTTAAGAAATAACGTAATACAATCTATTAAAAATCCATATACTTAAACTTTAATTCTATTTATGAACTGTGCCGGAGTGTTAAATAATAGCTGTGTGACCTCCATGGAAATTAGTTCAAATTAGCAGATGGCACCCATCCTGTCCATCATCCCCCTGTTTAATTGTGAATTGGATCTTAATGTTTTGTACATAATACAATCAATCTGTCTTCTATACTACTAATTCTGTACAGTGTCACAGTAACACTGAAGCTCAGTTCAGGCACTCTCTGTACAGAATGCCAGTGTATCACAGCTCACACAATGAGGATAATTTAGAACACATCAATCCCCCTTGACTTCTGAACAACCTAAGGAAGCCAGAGCACCCAGAGGAAACCCACATGAACAGAAAAAGGAAGCGCCACATTCAGAGCGAGGCAGCATTTGAACCCACAACCCCGGAGATACGAGACGATAATGCTACTTACTGAGGCACTGTACTACCTTAAGCAATCTATCCACCGTGCATCCACTCTAGTACTGTCGTGGTGAGCCAATCCCAGGAAACACAGGGTAGAGTAGTACCGTGGAAAGGATACAGTTATGTTACAGCTCACACAGACACAATATAGGTTTGTATATTTTAATAAATATTCAGTTTATAGTGCCTTTCACAATAGTTGCCCTCACTCACTGAACAGGTGTGTGTGGTAGTTATAGTGTAGCGCCCAAGGTTTGCTGACAGAAGGTACCCTGCTGCCCCTAGAAATGTTAATGTGAAATTCAATTTTCCATATCAGGACTTTGTTTATAAGCCTAAGTTATGTATTGTAAGTTGTGACCTGGATACTAGACAGTTGGAGCCTTTTGAAATTTAGGCTGATTTTTTTTTTCTTTTTTGTCACATCCAGAAGCCAGTCATCATTCCCTTGAGACTACACTGATGTAATGATTCAGAATACGGTAGGATCCAAATGCAGAATCAGACAGTTTAATCAGAGTCAAAACAGGCAGGGTCAAGACCAGAACAGGTAGGATTTCCAAAAGCCAACGGTTCTTACTGAGCGTAGTCAAAGCAGGCAAGGTCAAAACCAGAACCAGCAGGATTTCCAAAAGCCAGGGGAGCATAGAAAACAGTCATTGTCACAGGCAGAAGATCAATACCAAGGCAGCAATAGCCACAGCAAACAGAACCAAACAGGAAGCGGAAAGAGAAGCCCAACAATCAGGGCCATACACAGGCAAACTACAAGATTCCAAACCACTCAATAATGGTGTAGACAACACAATATCTCAAGGAGGCAACTGAACAGCAGGGCTTATATAAAGGATTAACAGGGCACAGCTGGAAGCTACTTGGTGGTAATTAATGAGGCACAGTTGATTAGTATTCAGGGGATGATGACCGGGAGTAAGTTGGGTGTGGTAGGTCCCATGTAGGCTGGTGTTGTGTGGGCATGACAACTGACCTCCTGGTGACCTCAATGGATGATTGCCTACACCTGCACTTAAGTTCCTTTATCCTCCTGCTGGTTAATGCTAGTCAGTCTTGAAGCTTGGCTCATTACGCTTAGTCATGCTGTATCTTCCTGAGTTCTGTGATTTGAATTTGTTAGCTTGGTATTAGACCCTGTTCCTGTAGTTAAACCTAGATTCTGATGTCATGTCTATTGCACTACTATTATACACATTAAACAAAAAAATCATAGTAAAGGGTAAAAAGCTTGAATAAAACATAAAATAGCATGATATACATTTCATTGCATACTCTGGAGTAAAAACAACAAAAAAACTAAATTCTGATTGGAGAAGTTCCTGGAACAGGCCCCTGTTAATGAGATTTTGCTTTGCTGGTTTTGGGTATAAGCTCCATCTTGCATCCTGTTTGTTTATTGCCTGGTCTTAATTAATCTTTTAATAATGTCCTTTATGGCCACCATTGGAACGTCTGCTTGGCCCCCTCAACTGCTTGCCTCACAGTCAGCAACCAAAGTCCAAGCGCTGAGTACTTAGAGGCATTCTAGTTGTAAAGTCTGATAGGCAGAGTACCTGAGTAAGCAGTTTAGGGTGTGCCACTTGACAAATGTGAAAAAAGTTTGATCTTTCAGGTGAACTCTCTCCAGGTTCCATGACAACAAACTAAGGCTTACAACATTAACTCTGCTGATTATTAGAGCACAAATTCCTATATACCAGCATACAGCTGTTATGATGGGGACCCAGTGAAGTGCTCTGGACTTCTGCTTCACTGATTGTGTATATTTGCTTAGCAACCCTAAATGTTTGCCTCAGAGGAAAGTGTTTGTTTTCCTTTCCTTATTAACTGGGTGAGCCCTGGCTTGGACCACTG
This sequence comes from Gymnarchus niloticus, assembly GCA_009936485.2. Classification (NCBI taxonomy): domain Eukaryota; kingdom Metazoa; phylum Chordata; class Actinopteri; order Osteoglossiformes; family Gymnarchidae; genus Gymnarchus; species Gymnarchus niloticus. The sequence goes on along the minus strand of JAACJT020000013.1, from coordinate 9,662,550 downwards.
TGGTTTTGGAGAGGCACCAGCTAGCGGTGGATGACATTCTCACCTCATTGTCCTGTTTTTGAGTGGAGCTTAATCATTCTGTTTTAAGGCAGCTCGCAGGTTCTTGATTACAGCTGAGGCAGGGTAGGAGCACCACTTCTGTTTATGCCATGGAGTTCCAGATTCTTGCTGCTGACAGTGGCTGGAATAAGCTGGTGTTGATCACTGCCTATTATTGTGGGTTGTCCGGTGAGCTCAAGGAATTGATGGCCTGCCAAGATGAAGGCATTATACTGGATGCCTTGATTGATCAGCCTGACCTATCCAGCTCAATTCCCCCCAGGTCCAGACACCTGAGATGGAGATTAGTCACATTTCTGCTCCTAGAGTGTCATCGTCAAAACAAGGACTGCTGGAATTCTCTGGTGGTGTTATATCACAGTGTTGCCAGGAGATGCACTGCAGGGGTCAAAACATAGTTGTGACAAGTGTCTTTATTCAGACCTTTTAGTCCCATGATCTCAGCCCTTGGCAAGCTGTAACTCTATCGTGGTGTCTTTGATCAAGTGGTCCAGTGGGTTGAACAGTGTGGGAAGTGCTGTATCATGATGCACAGCGTGGCAGTGTCAGCAGAGCTTGCTGTATTGTGGACATCTCTGATTTGAAACCAGAATTCACTGCTTTGTTGACATTGTTTTGAAACAGAAATATTCTCTTTTGCTGTTTGCATGCCACTCAATTACTTTGGGACAACCTTCTCACTGGCCTCATTCACTCGACAGCTGTGATCACTAATTTCAACCAGGAATTTCCTTTCCACGTGTTAGTCCATGAATGACATCCATCTATCATGCTTGGCAGGTCATATTCAGCGACTAACAGCATGCAGGTCAACACACTGCAGTAATAAGACTGTATTTGTACAGTCACTCTTGTTTCATAGCCTCAATAATACTTTGAGTAATACTTGAGTAGTGCTACTAGTACTCTATAGTACTTTGAGTAGAAATGAGTAGTATTGCTTTCTACTCTTTTCCAGTGATTTCCAGGCTTCAGATGCTCTCCTTGCCAGTCACTGTGTTCTGCTGTAGGTACTGCAGGAAGTTGTCCACTTAAATCCATCTTAAGGAAGAGCAACAAGGTCAGAGCACACATTATTTATGAGTGACTTTGCGTAAAATTTCTGTAAGGATTTTTTTTCAGTAACACTGGCATTTCTGAATAATTGATCGTAAATGCAATCTTACAATGGTTTTGGCACTACAATGCTTTTGGGAAACTCACCCCTGAGCAAGAGGTATTTTATTTTACTCTTGTGTTCATCTGCAAGGAAAAAGAGAATGACCAAAACACATCTGATACAAGCAAAACAGAGGAATTCATCTTTCATGTACCTCGTCACGTAAAAGGATTGCAGAGAGATACCGTTTCATGCTCTTTTTGAAGAATGCACACCATCTTGTATTAGCCTGAAGAATAAAGTGATTTATTAGAGTGTTGGAGTAGTTATGAAAGAGAACATAGCTGTCATCTCATTAATCAAGTGTACTGTGAAGCTGTCATCTGTCACATCGACTTTTGCCTTATACTAAATTTGTTTGGAGATCTGAAACAATTAAGTGTTGTTAATAAACAAAAATAGAGGAACTCAGGAAGGGGGCAAATACACTATATACAATGCTGTGAAAAAGTATCTACAGATATTAGAATTGACACATTTTTTATTAATGGGGACAAAGTCAACAATCTTAATATTTTGCACTCCATATTTTGTAATTAGTAATATTATTAGCCATGGTGGAATTGTGTTTTGTTTGCTATTATGTTACATGCTGTAAGATTTTCTGTGGTGTGTGTGAGTGTTTTGTACCAGGTTTGCCTACCATGTACCATTAGTCTAGTCCGTCTCCCCAGTCCGCCCTCCATTCGCCCGCTCCACCACGACGATCCCAGGCCACATTTTCCCTCTGCGTCTCCGTTTCATCTCATCACTTCCTGATTCCAGATTTGAAAAGCACCGCCATCCAGCCATCCCCCAGTTCTGCTCATAGATTTCGATTTGCCATTCTGACTTGTGTATTCGCTAATTGTGTATGACTTTGGAATGTTTTTGGTTTTTCTAATTTTCGCCTCTCCCCTCGGTTTTTTAACGGCAAAAAAAACGACCAGAAAACAAAACAGAATTATGTGACTGTTCGCATTAGCTTTTTTTTTTTTTTTTTTTAAAAAGTGTCTAAACTAGTTTTAATAGTCCAAAGGACAGGTGAACATCCCCCCAGTTATACATTTATGTCTCACACGTATTGATAAGTACGAACTCGATATCCGCATTCTAAGGTTCAAAGTTTTAACTACAGATCCCATCATCCAGTGGAAAACGTAGACGGGGTTTTAGAAGATCAGCATATCGACAGGACAGAGACATATAAGAACCCCGCGAAGCCATGGCGTGAATGTGTGCTGTATCATGACAGAAAATACACACTGCATGTAGCAATTCAGTGATGACTTACTGAGGTGTAGCGTTCTTTATATTTTAAAGATACAATTAAAAGCTGAGGTCAGTGGGGATTAACTGTCCAGTAACAGGCGAAATACGAGCAGCGTTCCTGTCGACCGTGGGCAGTGTGTACTTCATGTTTAACCCTTGTATAGCTTTATTTGCCACCATTGTTAGCTGTTTCTATAGCCGGCGGAAGGGTGCTGCGGTGCTCCGATTGTCGGGATGGGCAAACTGAGCAGAAAAGCCGAGGAATAACAACGCAAATAATAAACAGAGGTAACGGCAGCTACGTGTGATGAGGATTAATAACGTAGAGTTACCATTGCTCTCCACGGATTAAATGATCGGTTAAGACATGAGGCGATTGTAGAAAATACTGATATTGCATCGCTATAATCCTTAAAATAAAATATCTTCATAAACGATCCCAGTATATTGTTAAGATTTTGTGGTGTAGCAGGTAACACAGATGCACAGCACCTTGTTCAAATTTAACAACCTAGCGACGTGATGCCGTTTCCATTGGATTTTAAATTCACGATTGATGTAATAGAAATGCGCAATATTCCACACGTTAAAGGGAGTATTTTTTACCCCTCCTAGCCCCTTGAGTCTGCTGCATTCTTTGATGCTAAGCAGACTGACTATGCGGCCTTCTGTGGATTTACACAGTCCCTCCTGGCTTCAGCTATAGAGCCATTCCCCGTCCATCACTATCAGTGTGTGTGGCTTTCATACCCGGACAATGGTGGACAACCGCTACGCAACAGCCCTAGTCATCGGGTCTGTCCTCAGCTTCCTGGCCACTGTGTACCTGTCAGTGGCAGTGGGCACTCAGCATTGGTACCAGTACCGGAGCCCACCAGCCATGGGGGAGGCCAACGCTTCGGAGCTGCGAGCGCTGCAGGAAGAGTTCATGGGTGGTGACTTTGATGAGAAGACCTATAGTGACACACTCTTCCGCCTCAATGGCACCCTGGGACTCTGGTGGCGTTGCGTGCTAGTGCCAACCCATTCGCACTGGTACAAGGAGCCAGGTACAGCCTAAGAGATTGGCTCGTCTACTAGCACACCCATACTGTATTCTTATTTTTTGTATATACAGTGCTCTACACACATTGTTGCACTCTCACTTTGTTTGCTTAATGAGCAATGAAGTATTAAACGCCGGTATTTACATTTATTTATTTAGCAGTTGTTTTTGTTTAAAGTAAAGCGGCACAAGGCAAATACAACACAACCTTAAGTGTAGCAGGGCTCAGGGTCCAACAAAGTACCAGTAAGGAGAGTGAGCTTGCACTGCAGCAAGTGTGTCTCTCTGTTTCTCTGCAGCGTTAGTGGATCGGAGCCTTTATCCATTTTTATTTTCTGGTGATGAACTTATTTCCAGTTTTCAACTCATAGGCAGGTTGTTTCTTGATTCACGCAGCGTTGCCTTTCCCCTTTTCTCAGATCCGAAGATGGCAACAGAGTGTGTCAGTTTCACATTGTCCCAGCAGTTCATGCCCAAGTACAAAGAACCAGGAAATCACAACAGTGGCGAGGACCTGGTTCGAACATGTGAGTGTGACTACAGCGATGCCTTTACCTAGTGAGCTTGAACCCTGTGTTGTATCATTGTGTCTTCTCATACACTTCCTTTTCTGTACAGATTTATGGCGGTGTCAGTTCTTGTTGCCACTGGTATCACTAGGCCTGGTGGTCTTAGGAGGTATGATTGGAATCTGTGCCTGTATGTGTCGCAGCCTGACACCACTGCTGGGCATTGGAGTGCTCCACCTGCTGGCTGGTGAGAGTACTGCACAGAAGCACTCTGTCCTTTTCCATTCATGACTGGGAGATAAATTAAATGTCTCACGTGCTCCACTGTCAACTCCCTACTCACACAGGTATTTGCACTCTGGCCACCGTGTGCTGCTATCTAGCCGGAATGGACCTCCTACACCGGGTGTCAGTCCTGCCAGACAAAGTGGATGGGAACCTGGGCTGGTCTCTGTACCTGGCGCTCATCTCCTGCCCCCTGCACATGATGGCCGCCGCTTTGCTGGTGTGGGCAGCCCGCAGCCATGGCCAAAGCTACTATCGTATGACAGCCTACAGAGTGGCATAGTAACGGTCCATCATAACCACTACAGCATGACTGCCGCAGAGTCACCACATAGAGGGTATCATAGCAACATGGTCATGACCACTTAAGCATAACCACTTACATAGCTTTAACTGTTTATGGGACTGTACAGATGAATTCCCACACGTGGAGGGTGTAATAAGCCATTCTGACAACTTGGATTATGGTCATAGTAACATTTGAGCGTTGGTGAAGAGGCAAGACACCTTGCAGCCCAGTCGTTGTTGTGAACCAGTATCACACGACTGCATTTTCCAAACCGAGTGGAAGCAGCATGCGTAGCCTCAGCTACAGCTGCATGGTTTCAGAGTGAGTCACACACTCCCCACCTGTGGCCAGAGTCAAGTTATAAAGTGGATTTCATGCCCTAATCTATGCTTGTGGCAGTAATTTATTTCTAATTACAAATGGGTTTTGTTGCTGCATCTTATGTGTGTAGTTTCAGATAATGAGGTGCAGGCAGGTTTCAGGCAAGGTGGAAATACAAGTTCAGAAAAACCTGTTATTTTTTTTTCTTTACCCTTTTATTTGAACCTTGCTAATCCTTGGTTGAAATGTGCAGCTGTAAGTCCGGGTATAATCATCGGTTCTTTTTACTGTGGTTTTTCTGTTCATAGTAGCTTATGATAAAGCATGGTAGTTTACTTTGTTGTGATGGTAACTATATGAGTTTGTGGTTCAAATTCACTTGTATGTATGTTTTTATGTGAAATACATTTTGGCTTCTGCTTTTAAATATTTTATAACTGATTTCTAAATTGCAGGCTTTTTTATCCATTGTTTTGCAATAGTACAGTTATTTTACTATTTCAAATGTTGCTTGCAGTTCTGACAAAACCATGTAAAAACCTTGATAAAACTGTTGTAACTATAGTTTAACTCGTAAAATGTCTTGAAATAGAAGTTGTTTTTGAAACCTTATTGCTGTCAGATATATTAAAATTTGCAATGCGGAACAAAAAAGAAATGTTTATAGGTTTTAACAGTATTTCAGAACAGTATTAAAACAAAAGTGTGAAAGCACAAAATGAACAAAGCAAGAAAATGCTCAACTCAAGGTGGTTAGAGTGTTTTATGTAGAAGCACAGTTTTAATTTGGACAATGTATTAGCGGTTATTTACTAAACTGTTTATTAGGCACTTCTGTCATTTAAATAATCTTGTATTGAATGAATTATGAGTGATAATGGGCTGAATTGAGGAAAAAACATGCTGGGAATGTATCAGCCTCTAATTTATGTTTCTGTGTGTGTGTGTGTGTGTGTATCACTAAAATAATGTTTGCTCTGTGTGTATCTGCCACCTGCTGTTAGTGCGTTTGCTTGCATGTGCCATTTGGTTGCTGAGCTATATAGTAATAGAGACCAGTAGATTCAAAGAAACTAGGTTATGGTAGACAGAAACAATTTATGAGATAAAGAGGTCAATTTGCTCAGGATTAAAGCTGTAAACTATTACAGACACAGAAGTAATAAATGGATTACAAACACCATCATATCTTTGCATATTTGCTGTTTAATCACTGATATTCCTGAGATTGTTAAAGAAAGGTAACTTTTTTGCCTGGTCCTTTCTCAAATGAAGTCATTCTGTAATTTTTAATCTTTGTCTTTAAATCATACTTTTCTCAAGTTCTCTGCACCTGAATAGCTGGAATCTTCATTTCCTTTTTCTTGGCTAGTGAGAAAGCGATACCCTTCTCATAGTACGCTCCCTCATTTATAAAGAAAGGATAGAGAGGTTCTGCTCCATTGTAGTACTCTGTGTTTCCAGAAAAAGACAGGAAGATGGGATCACCTTGGTGCAGAAGACAAAAGTCACGATCCTGAGGAAAAGGGGAAAAAATACTAATAGCTACTTGTTCATTAAATATCCACAAGGGGGGGCTAAAGTGGTGCAGCATGCACAGATTGTACCTGGAGTTTGGGGTGGATTGTTGCAGTGATTGAATGGGTGTCTGAATCCCTGGGATAGTCGATGTTTTTCACTGCTGTGTATATATCAATCACACTGCTATCAAACTGGACACCTGTAAAAGAGCAGCAGGTGGAATAATGGCAACGTTTTTTTACCCATGTCTAAATTTTTTAGGTGGATTCTAGTCCATTGCAGGACACCCACACATGCTATGAGCAATTTTGAAACATCAGTTACCATAGCTATTTGTCTTTGAACTGCCAGAAAAAATCTGTGCAACATGAGGAGAATGCCACACACACAGTGGGACCAGGTATCAACCTCTCAAACTGAGTGGTGTGGAATAACAGTACCATAGAATCACAGGAAGCCATGCAAAGAACTCAATAATGCATGCATAAATTATGGCCTGAAATGTAAGCACAAGTCTCTAAGGTAAAACTCTGTGGATGCTTCTCAATACCTGAGTTAAAGCTCTTGAGCCAGTCCAGCACAAGCTGGACTCCTTTCCTCATGATTCCCCAGATGTCTGCCCTGATAACTCCATGGGGCTGTGGACCAATCTCCATCGCTGGAGGAAAGGAAAACTCAATTGGCTATTTCCTTTTGGGTTCGACTTTGGTACCATATTTCCTAGACATGTTCAAAAGTCGTTACTTTGCACTATTTGTTATAAATAAAGATTTACTGCCCAAATATTTGTTAGCTTCAACTCGTTGGTCTGCATTCTACAGCAGGAAGTACACTGGGGTACCGTTGCCGCTTTCATTCTGCAGACATCTGCAGTGCAACAACGCCCTGATTAATTTTGTGAGGAAATAACCTAAGAACAGCCATGTAGAAAAGACAGGATAGAAAACAGTAGTGTCTATGAAGGACAATGACTTTAAAGGGATTCTGGGAAGACTCACTGAAGATAATGAGGAAGAAGAGACAGGGATCTAATTTTATATGAGGTTTTTATATAATAGGAGGGATACATATCCAATAGTCACTGAATCTCACCAAAGCCATGCCTGCCCACTGACTCCAGAGAGTAAGCCTCAGAAACAGGAACATTCAAGTGGATATACCTCACTGGAACAGATGGCATCTCTCTCTGAGAACACAGCACCAAATAGCTCTTTTCAGCTGCAAACCAGTCTAAACCTCAAATACATCTGAAACAGTTCAACAAGAATTTGTAACATAGTATTATTTATTACTATAACCTGCAGAGGTCAGATGACCAAATACTGAGTAACTAATTTTTCTTTTACACTGCAGCTAAACTGAAAGCCCATGTAAATTATTGTATAGCTGGACCAGATGCACTGTAATTCACCAAATCAAAAAATTAAACCGGCAAACTGTTTCTCCTACCTGCAAGTGTCTGCAGATGTGCAAGCAAATCCAGTCACATTCAGAGTAGGAGATGAAGCACAGGCCCATGTTGGAAGTGGTGTTGTGGAGGTCACACACAAGGTCCACGGAATTAGGGCTACCCTTTGGCCCCAGGAGAGCGTTCAGCTCTTTTGCTCGCAAAATCTCATAAGGGGTCCTGTCTGACACTGGAGCACTGCAAGTGTGAGTGTGATTTCAGAAAAAAGACACAGAATAAGGGATGCATAAAGAGACACTGATGGAGAAAAAAATTAGACAAATGGGACTATTTTTAGACTCAAACAACATTTTCTGTCTCTTTTCCTGCGTACTTGGCCTGATATCATATTCTCATTATTTACATTACTGTTAAAATCATCATCACCTTCATAATGGCCATTGCCATCATTACTGTGAATTACTATCACTGTCATCATCATCCTCATCACCTTCATGGTATCTCGTACCCGAGGGTTGCAGTGGTGAAACAGCGGTTGAGGTCTGTGTCTATGTATCTCTGACAGTGCTGGACAGCTCGTGGGTTGGACATCACTGTGAGCATGTTAAAAGTCTCTGCATCTTCCTTGACCACCTCTCCCATCTTCTTCTGCAATTCTCGCACCAGGAACACGCCCGACATCTCATTGCCATGGGTGCCGCCACAGATCGCCACGCGAGACACGGCTGGCAGACTGACCACCTGCATCTGCATCCTCTGAGAGTTTGTGGGAGTCGTTACTGATTTTATGAAATCACACTAGAGACAGGAGACTAACATACATTTACTTGATTAATCATGGGATACACACACAGCATAACACCCTCTGTCTCTGTGAAGAGCTTCGACCACAGGTGGGGCAGACAAGCCCTCTATACCCTCCTTATTTTTCATAAACTTCTCTCACTTCCTTAAATTCTAGGTGAAGATTTCACCTCACTGATTACCTTCTTCTCTGTTACTAGGGACCTTTACTAAGTAGGGCCTCCCCTTCTACCTGGGTCAGAAATCTTTGCTTTGGTCCTCTTATGGCATTTTTGAGCCAACACCTTCTCTGTTTCTCATTTACACCATAACACACATCTTGTCTTTTTTGTTGTTGTTGTTTTTAAATTCTCCTTTCACACAGTACCCTAATAAAATGCTTGAAATTTCTACACCCTTGTGGCCCCACCTGCAGTTAGCTATCTGCTACATATCCACACACGTTACTTAACACCTCAATGTTGAAATTGAACTGTGGCTGGAATCTTAACCGCAATACTCTAAGTGTCAAAATGTGTTAATGTAGACTTCAGGGAACGTAAGTTAAAATTAGACACAGGGACATGGCTCTGAACCCTCATGCGCTAGCGTCACGTTGATGTACGCGACTAGCAACATGCTATTTGCATATCTAGGTTCAATGCGGCTAAATAAACTTGAAAATACATTTTATTTTCTTTGTGTGAAACTTCGAATTTTTCAAATCGGGTGAATATGAACGACTTTTGAGGTATTGAAACGTATTTATAGGCAATATCCCATTGTTTACTTTTGTGGCTTCCACACAACATGGTGGTTCAATGACGTCACACTACCGTCAGTGTTAGCCAATAGGCGATGTCCAGTCCAGTCATCTACAGTATATCAACTGTACATATAACCGGCCGCTTGGTGACATCATCACTTTTCCCATCAGGCGAAGTGGTTTCATTTCGTATCTAATTAGTTCACCGTGAGGGTGTGAAATTAGATTAGAATATGGTAGTGGCAGATCTCACTACCGGCACGGTTAAATGAAGCTGTTTGGCAGATATTATCTTTATAAATATTGCGTTAACAGGTTTAAATGAAAAGCAAAATGGATAGTTCTAAGCTGGATTCGGGTCTACATTTCCAGCTATGTTTACCCAACACCATATTATATTATTTTCTGCATGCTTTAACACATACCTTGCGTGACTTTGTAACACTCCTTAGCTCCGCGACTTGAAAAGTGTGTAATCTGTTTGACACCCCCTAACTGAGTGGCTCTAGGTTTGCCAAATGCTGTATACGGCAGCTCACAGCCGTACCTACTGTACGTGTAAACTTTGCCAACAGTATATATGATGCTAACCTCCGGATTGTTCCTGTATCCCTATGGGATCTATGATGTCGCCCTCTGCTGTTGGGCCTCATAGCAGTGCGTCCTGGTTATTGACAAAAATCCTGATTTACGTATAGATGGCGCCACGTCACACAGAAAGGATTACCATACCCTAGAAATCTGTTCTTTACATTTTAAAAACAAACCGTACATTGCGAGTAATACACACGAGAGTTCTCTGATTTTTTTCTGTGGGTTGTGTCCTTTGAGTATAATATTATTTATAACGGTAATCATCTTTAATTTGGGAAGCCCAAAAAACGCGACTCCGGTGGGACTCGAACCCACAACCTTTGAATCACTCCTCAAGTGCTTGACTAGAAGTCCAATGCGCTATCCATTGCGCCACGGAGCCACCTGTTGCTGAGTGCGGGAAAAATCGTATATGAGGATGTCTACATGATGGTATGACTGAAAGTAGAAAAAATTAAATAATTTATAGTTAATATGTTTCGTTTTCCGTAGCTGTTTCACATTTTATTCTATTCTTAACAGAAATTATTTTGACTTAATCGACACGGAAATCAACGACAGTCATAAATAAAAGCGAATACGACACGTAAAACTTACGTTATTAAAGCAGAGGAGTCATTGAGAATTACAATCGCGTATTTGACATTGGCTATACAGTATATTTGAAGTATAAACAATAGTTATTTTTTCCGATTTAACTGTATCTTCCAAAATAAGAACATGCAAGTAGCCCACAGACACACTAAAAGTGTTATGCATATGACGATTTTAGAAGAAAGTAAGTGTCTAATGTGCCCAGGGGTGTAAAGTAATGAACTACAAATACTCTCGTTATTGTAATGGAGTAGTTTTTATTCGGGAATTCTATTTCATTAAGTAGTTCTAAATTGGAGTACTTTTACTTAAAACGGTTTGACGTGTAGTAACGGTACTTTTACTACATCTAACGTGCTGATATTTTCCCGTTTTTCATGAATGGTAACTGACTGATTAACACTTTGTTACCTGCCTGTAGTCTATCCTTTCAAAGCGGGTGGAAGAGTACAACAACACGAACGATTGTGTAGCTTGCGCCCCGACCCCGAGTCGTCCACACTATACCATTCCAGCTATGGAGGACGGGTCGGCGGTCGGGAGATTAACGTGTTTGCGAACCTGAAGGTTAACCCCACGTGTACTTGATTTACTCTTTGTTTTTTTATTTAGATTTTTTTTTCCCATAGTTAAGTTGATTAATGACTGCCTATCATCATGGCGGGTTCTGCCTGTATATGATCTCTGCTGGTTCCCTGCTTTCGCCTTGGATTTGTTTGCTGTGCTGATTGCCTCGTTCTGGATTTTGACCATTTGTCCGCGAGCAGGACTATGTTTTGGATGTCCCTCTGGTTTCTAGGAATCTTGTCTGTTCTGGCTTTGACCCCGCTTGTTTCGACCGCGATTAAAGAACCCCGCTCTGCACTTCAATCCAGTCCGCACCTATCATTACACATACGACATACACATGCGAAAAAAAGTACATAAAATTTAACTTTATAATATTTTGCTATTATGCTTGAGTCTCCGTACATTTTTATTCCAATGGACATGACACTTAAAAATGTTTACAATTATAAAGTGAATTTAAATGCAACCGTACCTTCATCTGAAATTGAACATGCAGTTCTAGCCCCAGACGTAGAGGGAATTTATTATTTTTTTTTTTGCAAAACTGATTACTATACCAGAGGAGGTTCTAAATGATTTTTTATAATGTTCATAATGATGTTTCATAATGTCAAAATTGGTCTATAGTCGTTTGCGTTGAACTGAATTTCAAGTTTGGGGAAAATGATACAAGTTTTTAAAAATACTATAAAAACAAAAAAGTTTTCTTTTTCTATCACAAAATAAAACCATCTGAATAATTCATTGGTTGTGTAGTCTAGAAAGTGGGGCGCTATAATAAAGTGTATATATTTACTCACAACAGCTGTAAGTCAGATCATAGTTTATGCATGATTAACCTCAGGAAGTTACTAATAAAGACTGCAAATAGACAAAGAGTAGTCCATAGAGACAGAAAACCCAGGATAGAGGGGTTCTGTGAACTTGGTGATGAGCTGGTGCAAAAGAACGGAGTGTTTATCAATCCTGTAGAAAGCCAGGATCCCAGCTGGCCAGTCCAGATACACCGCGACCCTGCGGGACCCCACAGAGCGAGGATGCAGCACACTTGACTTCCCATTGTGAAAGAAATTAAAAACATCCCCTGCAGTATGTAGGCTCCAGGACTGATTGTTGAATCCAAATCCACAATTCATCCTCCCCTTCCGGCAAATTCCCTTGTATGCCACTGCAATGTCCACGCCTCCCCCATCCCATTCAACTTCCCAATAGCATCGCCCAGACAACCCCTCCTTACAGAGTACCTGAGTCCAGTCTTCAAAGCGCTCTGGGTGGTCAGGATATGAGAATTTGCTTTTGCCAGTTACTTTTTTGTTGTCTTCAGACAGGTACAGCAATAGGTTTACTGTGTTGGGATCCAGGGACAGCTGACAGCTATCTGCAAAGAGGCAAATCAAAAACATATAATCCAGAGTAAATGCATCAAGTTCTTTTAGGTGAAATTTTAAATGACATATCAAATAATTATCCTGAAGAAATTTCCAGCAAGAAGCCCAAGATTAAATGTTCAGACTGACAAAGCAGATAGTTTGTGTGATTGGCAAAATGTTTACAAAATCAACCAAACTTGGTATTATAAAAATGTGGTTTAACATGGACTGGCATTTCAATTTAACTCTACTGAAAAATTACACTTTCAGATTTCCCTATGAGTTTTTCACCTCTTAACTCGATACGTACATTTATGGAGCCCTGGCTTGTCTCTGCACTGGCCACAGTGGTCTACACTGTAGGAAACATAACAATTTAGTGACTGTAGGCACCAAAAATTCACTTCATACAAACATGCAATGAACCCTGATCAGAGTCACCAAAAATAGTATGCTCAAACACTCAATACTCACATCAATGTCTCCAAACTGGAGACTTTTTGTGCAGCAAAAAGCAGTTCCAGTCCTGATTCTCCCGGATGATTGTAGCTCAGATCAAGCTGAGTCAGATGCAAGGGGTTTGACTGTAAGGCTGAAGCCAGAGAAGCACAACCTCTCTCAGTGACTCGACACCCTAAAAGTCTATGGAAACAGAAGTACAAAGTTTATCATATGGCAGTTGTAGAGTTAATTATGCCTCACATTTATATTCACAGTCCTACTACAAATATTTCAGTGATACAACATGATCTCTACAGTTGGTGGTTAACTTTCACCCACAGATAATTCACAACAAATGGCCAACAATTGTACTATAAGCCCAAGTCAGTATGTCACACCGGGTTCTTTGCCCATCATTTCCTACCCCAGCCGTTGAAGCTGGCAGCTGGTTTTCTTCAGAACCCCGCAGAGATACTCCACTCCCCGATCCTCTATGTCATTACCATTGAGCAGCAGTTCCTTCAACGTGTAGAGAGGATATCTCAGGACAGAGGCTAAGTCCTCACAGCAGGACCCTGTCAGGGTACAGTCACCCAGCCTGCAGATGCAAATCACTAGTAAAAAAACAGAAAAAAAAACAGCGAAAGACCAGGGAGACAAACAGAAAGACAGGCATGTAACGTAAAAGCAAACAACACACTTGCGTTTAATTTGACAAAAGTGTATTATAATCGCAAATGAGCACACTACTCTGTTCTTACATAATGACAAATCCAAAGAGGGTAAAAATGCAAGACTATTTGAATAATTAACAACCAAAAGCACCAGTGCATTGCTCTTTAATATTTTTATAGTGATAACAACAGGGTATAGTTGATTTTTTAAACCTCTACCCTCAATTTCATTAGCCAAATATATAATGTATAATGTATATTTTTAGCTAGACACATTGTATATAGTGTATATTTTTCAGCTGAGTTTTGCTGTTCAATGTGCACTCTGTGAGCAACTTGGCACAAAAAATTTCCTTCAGGATTAAGTTAAGTTCTTATCTTATCATGACTTATTTTCACTGCAGTGTTTGCCATTATTTCCCTTGATCAAACTCAATGGACCCATGGGTTCCCAAAGTCCTCACCACAACACCTGCAGGGTACTTGCTGATGTCTTTAGCGAATCACAGAGCAGCTTCACCCCATTATCCCCCAGCTTGTTGTAGCTGAGGTCCAATTGCGTCAGAAGCGAGCAGGGTGATTGGAGCACCTGGAGCACCGGTTCCATTAGGAACTTGGTCAGCCTACAGTGTCGCAGGCTGAGAAGGAAAGAAACAGCATCACTGTGTGCTATGTAAAAATTATAGGTAAAATTAAAGGTCTTATATTTTCCACCAACAATCAGTGCAACTTTGTCATTTTTTTTTCCTTTACCAGAATTGTCTGTGCTATTTCGTGAAGTTTGTAGGTGGAAAATAAAGGACTCGTTCGTCAGTTCTCAATAGGTGGATATTTTGTAGTCATTCCTTGATGTCAAAGAAGGTTCTTGATAGACCAAGAACCATTTTGGAAATCTCATGGGATACTCATGCATGACATCACATGACCATGAGCAAGGAGTCCGTGTGGTGTGTTCCCTATTGAAAACGTGACTTAAACAGAATTTTATTACAACTGCCATTCATATTAATTTCAAGTTTTTTTTTTTCTTCTTTTACAGAGACGTAATTTAAAACATAAACAAAAGTCAGAGCTTTTAAGTGCTACCAGGAAGCTCGGTTTTGCTGTGATAACTTACCAAGCCCTTCTGCAGAACTTGAGGACAGGCAGTAGACGCCTCCGCCCAGCTGCTGTGGCATTGTATGCAGTTAGGTCGAAGTCCTCCAGCACGTCCGCAGACATCAGCAGAACGTAGGCCAGTGCTGAGCACTGGTCTGGGGACAGCTCCATGTCTGTGGGGCAACCTGAATGTAGATAAGTCTGTATTTCCTCCACCAGGGTATTGTCATTCAGCTCATTTAGACAGTGGAAAAGGTTGATTGCTCTCTCAGGGGAGGGGTTCTTCTTAATCTCCTGTTTGATGTGTTTGATTGTTTTCTCACAGTATTGTAAACTGCTGCTATATCCACCCAGCAGGCATGGCAGAATCTTCTGATTGGATTCCAGTGCGATTCCCAGTAGGAAACGGAGGAAAAGATCAAACTGCCCATTCTTACTCTCCAAAGCCATATTCACTGCACTCTTATGTAGCTCATACAAGTCATTGCCTTTTGAAATGCTGGGATTTAAAAGATTTTCCCCCATGTTTATGTACTGAAAATGTACAAACAAAGCAGCAAGGTATTCTTGAACGCTGAGGTGGACAAAACAGTAAACTGTTTGCTCATAAAAGTCAAACTCCTCTTTAAAGATTTCTGTGAACATGCCAGAGCACAGAGATGCTGCCTTGGCATCAATGTCACATTCTTTTAAATCTTCCTCATAAAAGATGAGATTGCTTTTTTTCAACTCTTGAAAAGCCAACTGGCCCAAATTTACAATCATTCTTTTATCCAATTCAGATATTTCATTTTTGTTCACCACATATTCCCCATCATACTTCTGATTCTTAATCTTTGTCTGAATGAGCAATAAATTTGTATACATTTGAGTCAGAGTTTTGGGTATTTCCTGGCTATCTTCCTTAATCAGCATTTTCCCAAGAACAGTAGCCGAAATCCAGCAGAAGACTGGCATGTGGCACATGATATAGAGGCTCCTACATGTGCGAACATGGTTGATTACTCTGCTGGCAAGCTTCATATTGTTGGAAAATTTCTTCATGAAGTATTCATCCTTCTGTTGATCATTGAACCCTCGTATTTCTGTCATCAAGTGGATGTACTCAGGGGGGATCTGGGTGACTGCCGCTGGACGTGAGGTTATCCAAACCAGAGCAGAAGGAAACAGATTTCCTTGAATGAGATTCACTAATAAGACATTCACTGAGGTCGATTCTTTAACACTACACCAGCACATACTACTATAATTTAAAGTCAAACGACACTCATCAAGGCCATCAAAGATGAACAAAACTTTGCAGTCCTCAATATTTTCAAAGTCGGTCATTGGGGGAAAGAAATGCTGAATTAATTCCATCAGACTAAACTCCTTGTTGTAAAAATGATTCAGCTGACGAAAAGGAAGGGGAAAAACAAACGTGATGTCACTGTTCGCATTTCCATCAGCCCAGTCAAGAATGAACTTCTGTATTGAGACAGTTTTTCCAATGCCTGCGATCCCTTTGGTCAGCACATTCTTGATCAGCGTTTCTTGCCCGGGTAAAGGTTTAAAAATGTCATTGCACTTGACTGTGATCTCATCGGCGTTTTCCTTCTTGGCCGCTGCCTCAACATGCCAGACTTCATGTTCAGCATTGACATGCTCGTTCTCTCCCCTCGTAATGTACAGCTCGGTGTAGAAGCTCACAAGATGGGACGGTTGGCCCCATTTAGGTATTCCTTCAAATATGCATTCATACCTTTTCTTCAGCATGGTTTTCATTTTGTTGCGAACCTCCTCTAGAGAAACACCTGAAATTAGATTTGAATACAGGTTACATTGTATAATTCATTAAGATCCATTCCAAGACTTTTTTTTTCAGGGCATGCTGTTGTTAAACGAAGATTTACATACTCCGGCTCTGTGCATTTTCATTTCGGTCAAACAGATTCCATCGGTCTATTACAAGGGTCATGAAACTTGGTATATGTATTCTATAGCAAAAGTACAGCACTTGACTACTTTCATACTGATGGCACTCATCCCTCACCTTTCTATTCTTTCATTCATCCCTCCATCTTTCCATAGCAATCCACTGATTTTAATACTCATTTAAACTTTAAGGTTGAACTGACAAACATTATATATGTAAATTCAACTGCTGAAATAAAGCACACCGTATTTAAATACTGCATTACTTTTTCTCTGCTCCTCCTTCTTTCCTTTCTTTCTTTCTTTCTTTTTCATCCCTCCAATCTACCACTTCCTGATGCGTTTAATGCAACCAGCAATCATACACATTTTCCCCAGGAAATGCTCTTTCTAGTTCATACATCAAATCTTTAAATACTTCAAAAATTTAACTATGGATTTGCAGTTTTGTCTAAATACCTCAAGTTAAAAATCTATACTTTTCTACTTTTTTGCCCTGTTGATGTTTTATTCCTATTTATGTTAAAGTATGAGATGTTTAAACATTGTCAAATGTATTACAGAACCATAATCCAAACCTGAATAAGGATAACCATCATGGCAGACTTAAGACATGCTAACAAAATGTGATACCATAACAAAATGCCTTAAATATTTCAGAAGGGTATTCCAGAAAGCGGACTTAACATATCTGACAGTTAAACCTGAATTCTGATTAGATAAAACTGAAAGCCCAACTTCATGAATCTCAACAAATCCTGAAGTTGAGCTTTCAGTTTTCTCCAATCATAATTCAGATTTAACTATAGTGTTTAACCCACTTTCTGGATTATGCCCCAGGGCTGTCTCTCAGCAAAACATCGAGGTGAATTAGCAAAGAGTCATGTTACTCTCACCTGTGGTAGCAGGGCTGGGGCTTGCATTCTTTCCAAATGTTGCATTGATGTTCACTGAATTGATGCTACAATTGTTCATAACATTCGACAGCACATTGCTCTCAGATTGGGCAGAGATGGAGAAATGCATTCCACTACATATTGCTGTATGGGCAGATGCAACTGGACATTCTTTATTCTCACCACAGGGCACTTCTGAGACAAGGGACAGAGTAATGCAAACAAAAAATATAAACCTCAATAGTCTCAATCAACCCAACCATGCTAATTTTTCCATGGCTCCTTCAGAGCCCATAACTGTTGATGCAACACCGCTCAACCACAAAATTTACTGTTTGACCATTTCAGCATGTTTTGAAGGCCAGGGCATGCATACCACATGTTTGTGATTCAGGACCAGGGAAATGATGCTCCTGAGGAGCATCCAGCTGCTCAAGGGAGACAGGCACAGGCGTCTCCATTGAAGAAGGGTCATTTTTGTCACTTTTCTCAATCTCAACAAGACCAGCTGAAGATGAGAGGGCCCCACTAGGTCCTAGGTCCTCCAAGTTCCGTGTAGAATAGGATGGTGGGGGTGTTGGATTCTATTTGAAAGTAAGCAAGCTCTCAAAAGTAGCAAAACCCTGAGAAAAATCTCAGAAGGTACCTTCATACAATGATGAGTTTCTCTATGCACATGCTATGTAATTACAACTCCTGTTTGCAGGAATGAAAGTATAAAATATGACTACATCTGATCACTGGTTATGCAAAACTTAAGACTTGGGATGCCTCAGCAAAAGCAGACAATGCAGTTTCACGATAAACACATGAAAACCCATAGTCGTGGTTCAACTTACACTGTGCCTTTTTCCACGACGAAAAAATGAGAAACAGGCAATGCGATTCTTCTTTCCCATTTAGCAGCAGCTGAAACACATCCTTGAAAACATAAAAAACCAGTCAGAGCCTTTAGACGCCCAACCCTATGTCTAAAGACTGGCCTGCGTAAAATACTTTCATGCTAAATACTGACACCTAACTCACAGTGATTTAGACTACCATACGTTTTTAATTTAAAGATGCATGTGGAGACAGCAGTAGAAATTAGTATTTACATTAGTTTACGTGCTTTGCTACCTTTAAAATATGCCGTTACAAATAGACCAGTTTGCATCCAAGTCGTGAGAATCACTTACGGTTTTGAGCTGAGCAAAACGAATGGAACGTCATAATAATCTAAATGAAGAAAACAATTATATATATATATATATATATATAGTCGCCGACTCGCTGCTTTTCATAATATTATATGTAGTATAGGAAAACCTTACCCCTATAAACACCCGTATGCGTGGTTGGGATAGATGTACAACGTAATTTCAGATAAGATGTCAGTTCGGTTCCGCTTTTGTGGCAGAACAGTGTGCTGAGCAGTGCTATTTATGACACACGACTACAGAGTGAACAGGGTGAAGCGGCAGTAGAGCAAAGTGAAAGTAAAAGCCTAACAGCAGATCTTAATCCAGTCCTGGGATACAAGATGTTGGGCAGGGCTGGCCAACAAGTGGTATGCGGTTCTTCTACCTCATGACAGAAAAGGGGGAAACAGAAGCGACGAAGAAGGACTCGACCCCCTCCACCGCCCGGTCTTGCATAGCCCCAACCCCCATCTGCACACCAATCTCGCAATCGCCACCATACCCCCGAGTAACCGGTCGGACCCCCCTGACGACTGGGTATAAGCAAGTCTAAACAGAAAAGGAACGCATAATAGTTGATTTACTTGGAATATTTTGCACTATCGTGCTGCACAACAGCACAGTCGTTAGCGGACACACACATTAAAAGTAGGCCATACACAGTATTCATGACATTAAAACTTACCAAGTTTAAAATTGCTCATTCGCCATGACTATTAAAAAACCTTCCAGTATTTGGTATTATGTTGAAAATTGTAATGGGTAAAATGTCATTTAGGTGATAAAAAGAAAGTAAATTTTGGTTTCGAACTGAAGAATTTCAATGCAACGACAAAACGTTTCCATAACTGAGATCCGCAAAATTGTTGTTACAAGTGTTATAAAACCGTAAATATATATTCATTGTCCGAAATAGCGCAACAAAAGACATGCAAAAAAATCTTTCCGTCTATTGTTCCGTCCGTTGTAGTGCAGTACGTGGAATAACTGAATTAAGGAACCGAAACAGTTCACTTCCTTTGCAACAAGAACCACTGGGAAGATAATCATTAAATTAGACATGCAGTTCAAATTTATTTACTTAGCGCCTTTTTAACGAAGATCATTGTCACAAAGCGCTTTTTACATAGTCCCAGACCCAAGGTTCCCAGAGAGTAAGCTAAAGGCGATAACCGCAAGGAAAAAGTCCCTCAGGAAGAATAAACCTTGGGAGGAACCAGACTCAGGGGAGAGGCCAATCCTCCTCTGGGCAGCACCGGGCAGGACAGGTTTATTAACACAACATGAAACAGACATGAGGTATATCAGTCCGATGGACAGCAGCGTATTAGAGGAGGCAGTCAGGTGATCTGGTTGAAAAGTAGGTTTGGTGGCTCCGATGACGGCATTCACTTTTTTAACGGCTACTAAAATATTTCAAAATAAATACAATTAAAATTCTGATATGAGTAATTACAAATTTTAAACTGCATCGTCGATAGTATCATTTCACATGATTTGAGATGATGTATACATAAATTATACCCTTAGTATACAGAATGTCATAGTGCAAATTCGCATTACACCTACCACCCGGAATGCCTGGTGACTTGTTCTCCTTGGGGTGGGCTCCACTATTCAGGGCCCTTCTTTACCTGATAAGTGTTTAGAATATGGGTGGACAGGTGGGAATTATTAACAGGACAATTTCTCAAGGATCTACTCGTGGATTGGTGTTAATTTTTGACGAGTCACACTTTTTAACAGATTTTAATGAAGTGGTTGGTTTTAAAAATTCTGCAGTCCTTGAAGTCATTGAGTCAAATATTTGCTAGACTTAATCAGAATTAGAATACTGGCTTTATTGATCCCGGACGAAATTGAGTACAAAGAGGCACGGTGATAAAAGAACAATATTATATATTGTTTTCAAAATGAGGCAGCACTGCCATTGTACATGAACTGGAGAAATTCAAATACAGACAATGATAAGTTTTTTTGGGGGGAAACTTGAGAACCTTTTCAGTTATTTAGTAGGCCTACTACTAAACAGACGACTCTTGTAGGACATGGGAAGACTTATATTCTTAGGCAAATTTGCATGTTTTCAGTTGCTTTAACCCCCCACCTATAACGTTAACCTAATAATATACAGTAGCCCATGTTCCTCAGATGTGCACACTGTCCTCTAATCCCGGTGCCCCGCCCAGCCATGAAGAGACAGTCCCACCATGAGTGAGACTGAGCACATGCTGGATGGTGTGAAAGGCTCATTCTGTGACTGCACTATTGTTAAAGTGAGAAGTGTGTGGTCTCCATTGTCTTTTTAAAGACAATAAAAGAAAGCGATCTTAAAAAACTTCAACTTAAATTTATACTTCCATTCTTGCTAGGGCTGCATATATACTAAAATTGGAACAATACAGAGAAGTTTAGCATGGCCCCTGTGCAAGGATGACATGCAAATTCCTGAAGCATTCCACGTTTGAGCAATTCATGAACTTACATGACTGGCATGCCCATGCCAAGCCAAAACAGGCCCAACTCCTGCTACAAGCCAGCCACGCCCAGTATAGTCTAGCTCCTCATTCCCAGAATATTGCCAACAGCTAACTCCCATTTAGCCACTCCTTTTTAAGTAGTCCCTGTTCCCTTGCCTTACTGTGAGGTATTGAGTCTGCTGTCTGCATTACCTGTGAATGCTCATGGTTAGTTCATAGATTTTGCATGTGCTTTTTGGATAAGCTTGTCATGTGGATTGGCTTGTTCTGAATGTGAACTCGTTTTGCCCATGACTGCGACTAGGGATTTGGATGGCCCTTTGGCTACTGGAAATCTCGACTGGGTTTGACCTCGCCTGGGTCTTTTGACCATGAATAAAGAACCTAACTCTGCGCTTGGGTCCAGCTTGTGTTATCACTAGAATGATGTGTGCATACAACTAATACTACCTCCATTCTCACGTCATGCCTCCTGCAAATCCTACCAACCTCTAATACTACTGCAGAAAAGGCCCTCAAGCCCCCTCTGGGATTTGGACAGAACCTTTAGTACTCAGTTACCTCGTTGCTTCGTTTTGGAACACTAAGTTCCAAATAATGGTCTCCATGGTTAGCTGATGTATGGCCATATACACATTCCCGTCACTTTCGTGATGGGATCTTAAAGGTATATCTTAGCAATTATCAGACCAGTTAGAAAGTAAGAGTTAGAAAAGGTAATAAGCAAGAGTC
This sequence comes from Gymnarchus niloticus, assembly GCA_009936485.2. Classification (NCBI taxonomy): domain Eukaryota; kingdom Metazoa; phylum Chordata; class Actinopteri; order Osteoglossiformes; family Gymnarchidae; genus Gymnarchus; species Gymnarchus niloticus. The sequence continues at coordinate 9,640,609 of JAACJT020000013.1, read as the reverse complement.
AAAGGGTAAAATGAAGAGTCAAAAAGGTAGGTAAAAGTTATAGAGGGGTAATAGGTAAGAGGTAGGAGGTAGGAGTAATAAAAGCAGTTGATCTGAAGTGTAATACGAGGACTGGGTTTGTCTGCTGTGCTCTGGCCGACACCCTGAGATACATACAGCTTAAATCCATGAGTCAGTGCAGGGAGAGTGATCCCAACAGTGGTCTCCACTACCTTTACGGTCCTTTGAGCTATCAGCAGGCTCCGCTACTTTTAAGGTCTGCTTTGATGGACCTAGCCCAGTGGTCTCTGCTACAACTAGAATATTTCAGGCTTTTGATGTTAGTCGGGGCCAGTTATTCTTCACATACTTTTCTGTTTATGCTGATTTAAATTTGTTTCCAAATTCCTTGTTTTGATTCTTGGTGTCAAAATTATACCTGAGAAGTTCTAGCATTAACATTATAGACACTTTCTCTCAAACATTACTTTTCTTTGAACTCATTCTGTAGACTGGCATCCCAGTCAGTGTGTACCACATCCTTATGCCTTGTGGTACCTGGAATACCCTCCAGGGCCCCCTTGATCCTTAACTTGATAAGCGGTTGGGAGATTGATGATGAAGGGGCCATTAATTTAGACGGTCTCACGTTCTGGGAACTGGACGAGAAAATGTGAGGCAGTGCCATTACAGTGTGCTAGTAGACGGGTGAGAGAAACAACAGGGCGCTCAGCCGAAAGCGTATCCTGTTGAGGGCGGAAGTGCTGGATTCCAGCTTCTTCGCAGCTGTCATTCCAGCACTCAAAAGAAGAACTATGTAATAATTAATAAAACAGCTCTGCCGGTGTAGGTGTACTTTCCTTTACCTGCTCCTTCCTTACTCATTGTCGCATTACTTCCCAGTGCAGCTTCTCTCACGGATCAGTCTGCTTCCTCGTATTAATTTATCTGTGTTCATATGGTCGGTCCTTCGCTGGGATTAAGCTTTACCTGTACCTTTCTGCTCTTACTCTTATTGTGACTTACTCGCCTGTTTCACGTCGCCAACCAACTCGGTACCTTGCCGGCGGACCTTTTGTAAAGCCACCACGTCCCCGATTCAGACCCAGAGACGGATTAAATTACCCACCTCGGGGGGATCGTTTTGTTTCCTTTTCCGTCCCCCTTTTTTTTGTTGTCTTTTGCCGCAACTCCGGTTGCTTTTTTACCTGCCTATCGTGTCGTCGCATTTAAGACAGACGAACTGTCCGAGAGCGAGGTACAGTAATTGGATTATTTTTTTGTTCATTTAGCTGTCCCCATTTTTATCATGCAGTCACCTACTTAGTGAGCTAAATCAGTCCTGCATCTGCGAGACTGCTGCCAGGTCTAATATGCGAATTCATACGATTATCTTCCAAGTTGCTTTTTGCCTGTTACCATGTATATTAAATTATTCACGCAGTAGCTGTTCTTTAAATCTTGTTTTATAAATGCATGCCATTGTTAATTCTTCTGTGCGTCCTTCGGTTACTGTTTCCTTGCTTGTGTTCGTTCGATCCACGCAGTAAAGTGAACTACTGTATTAGTTTAATAAGAATGACTTCGTTTGAAACCATGGTTTTTAGTGTGGGTAGAAGTTAATGCTACTGAGTCCAGGTCACTTTTTAGAGAACACTATAAATATTTTATTGCAGCGCATTTTATTGCACAAAATAGATTTCCGATGAATCGTCTTCCCCTGCCTCGATCAGTAATGGTGTCACCCCCACAGACACTTTTTACTGTATGTACCCCCAGTTGTGAACTATTCTGAACGCTCCTGTTATGTATCTTATACAGCATGTCTTATACAGTGCTCCTTCTCCAGCCACACAGGCTGTGTCCTGGGATTCTGGTGCTTTCAGTGGGATGACACGACAACCCCATGTAATTCTGCTTGTGTTGGGTGCCGGCCCATGTGGCGGGTCCCTGCTCTTTCACAACTGCTTTATCTGTAATGTGCTGTGTGTCACTTTCTAATTTGGCCCAGGTCTTTGATGTGCGGTAGATTTCAGTTTAACAGTAGATCATTTGTGGTCCACAGAATTGTTTCTTTGGGTGTATATGTTAACTCAAGCACACGTCGCATGTCATCATCTCTTTAAACTCTGTAATCTTACCTAATCCACTGACCCAGTACCTCCTAGCTGTGCACTGTATCGATATACAAGTATAGACAGACGCTCGTGTTGTGTCTTTTGCTTGCTTTAAGAAGTGTGAGATGCTATGGTCATGTTCACATCAACGACGAGTGGACTTCATTAGAGACATGACTAAACACAAATTGAAGTAATGATACTAGAATCATGCATGTACAATATTTATAACTGGAAACATTTTGCATGATGATAGTACTGGAGATTTAAACCAAAACAGATTTGCCATGTAAAATCCAAGGGTGACATTCTGGCTCAGTGGGTAGTATTGATGCCTCACACATCCAGAACTGGGAGTGTTCAAATTCTGCCTTGAATTTGTGTATTTAGTTTGCATATTCTGCCTATCTGGCACATATTTCTTCAGGGTAGTCTGGTCACCTTCCACAGTCCAAAGATAGGTAGGTAGATACACTGGTGTCACTAAATTGCATCTTGTCCTGCGTGTACTCCTGCCTTGTGCCCTGTGATGCTTGGAATGGGCTCCAGCCCCCCCCCTTCCCCCCAAGATTCTGTATGGGGTAAGCAGTTGGATGAACAGTCAGTTTTATGCCTTCCTTCAATCTTGCCCACCTTCCCCCTTCCAGCCATGTCTTTCAGGAGAGGTATCGTAAGGCAGAGTAAGTTCCGGCATGTCTTCGCCCAGGCCTGGAAGCCTGAACACTGCCTTGATGATGTCAGAGTGACACGGGTTACGTGGGAGGGGCCACTCTGTGACGCCAACCCAAAGTTCATCGCAGTCATCGTAGAGGCAGGGGGAGGGGGCTCATTCCTTGTTCTGCCACTCAACAAGGTTTGCACATCAGTCTGAGTAGATGGGTGGGATTGTTCTTTTGTTTTGTAGTTTGACTTAAAAAAAAAAAAAAACTCTTATATTTCATGTTGAACACCATCCTTCTCCAACTCAGAGTGGTCGTGTTGACCAGAACACCCCTTTGGTATGTGGTCACACCGCTCCTGTCCTGGACATCCAGTGGTGTCCCCATGACGACAACATCATTGCCAGTGCCTCAGAGGACTGCACTGTTAAGGTAAGGTGTGTGTGTGTGCGCGCGTGTATGTGTTATATGTATGTGGATGGGTGTAGCCATGGCTGACATGTCCTCTGTGTTGGAAGGTGTGGCAGATCCCAGATGGGGGCCTCTCCAGCTCCATGACGGAAGCAGTCGTGACACTGGAGGGACACAGCAAGCGAGTTGGGACCCTAGCCTGGCACCCCTCAGCCCTCAACATCTTACTGAGCGCAGGTACCCCCCTACCACCACCCATACTGTGTCCGGCTTTGCATGTCACTCATAATCCACAAAGACTATTCTCTATGCCCCTGAAGTTCATATCCCCTGGTGAGAAACATGCCACCAACTGCCAAGTGGATCAGTAATCCGTCTACGGCTAAAGTTTTGAGCACGTCGAAAGCAGAACATTCACTTCTATAACCTGCAGTGTGTCATCAACACACGTATGTCAGGCAGTCTGTAGCTTGTACTCATTCCCCAGGCTGTGACAACCTGCTATGTGTGTGGGATGTTGGCACTGGCGAGCTGGTGTATCGTCTCAACATGCACACCGACTTGATATACAGCGTGAGCTGGAACAGAGAGGGTAGTGCCATCTGCACCGTGTGCAAAGACAAGGCGCTGCGCATCATCGACCCGCGACGTGGTACTGTGCTCAAGGTACCGCTACCCAGTCCGTTACCGTGTCTGTCTGTGGCGGTCCGTCTTAGTGAAAAATCATCAGTTGTCCTGCTTACCTTGATGCTAGTTTGCCATTTCTCATTGTTTGCCTATAATGGTTCCAACCAGAATAAAAGTTTTGGTCATGTCATGCTATATTTGAAATCATGGGACACCCCGCCTGCCTGCAGGTCAGAGAAAAGGCACACGAAGGCACCCGGCCAATGAGAGCCGTGTTTCTCTCCGATGGGAAAGTCCTGACCACAGGCTTCAGTCGCATGAGCGAGAGGCAGCTTGCCTTGTGGGACACGGTGAGGATTCTGAGCTCAAATAGTACTTGAGGAGAGAGAAGTAGAAGATGGAATGGGAGTCACGTGGTGGAAGGTGGAAAGCATGACTAAACATAGTTCAGGTCTGGGTGCGTCCAGGCTGGAATCTTCTTCGTCTGTTAGGGAAATTCTTCTCACCTTTCCCACTCACAGTCAGAGTCCATACCATAAAAGTAATGTGAAAGAATTAATGCTTTAGAGCAGGACAGAAGAATGTCTCAGGAAAGAGCTGGAAGTAGACTGTGACAGCTCTGCTTTCTCAGTGTATGTGTTTGTCTTGTCTCTGCTTGTCCAGGCTGACCTCTCTGAGCCAATGATCATGCAGGAAATGGACACCAGTAATGGCGTGCTCCTCCCCTTCTATGATCCGGATACCAGCATGGTCTATTTGTGTGGCAAGGTAAGAGTGTTGATGCAGTTCTGTCAAAGGGATGCGGTTGGCACAGTTTAAATTGCACCGATTACCCCATACTGTTATACTGAGGCTTGGCTACTGGTCTAGGGCGACTGCACCATCCGCTACTTCGAGGTGACGGAGGAGCCTCCATATGTGCACTTCCTTAGCCTTTACAGCAGCAAGGAGCCACAGAGGGGTGCTGGTTTCCTGAGCAAAAGAGGCATGGATGTCAACAAGTGTGAGATTGCTAGGTACCCCCCACCCCGGCAATTAGTTCAGCCGTCACATGCAGGCTCATGCTTGTCCACGCACCTGATATTCTCCTGCTCCTTATCCTAAGGTTCTACAAACTACATGAGAGGAAAGTGGAGCCCATCTCCATGACTGTCCCCAGGAAGGTGAGATTGCCAAGAAAGACAAGTTGTAATTTCTAATTACCACCAGAGGTCAGTGCGATTGCTTTAGTGATCGTTTCGTTCCGGTGGCTCTCAAACGTAATCGACGATCCAAATAAAGTTGGTACCATGTTGGGAACCCAGAAGAGGATTACCACAATGACAACAGTGCCATGTGGCGACCCATCACAAACTCATTTATCACTCACATTGGGTTGCAGTCCTAGGTTTAAGAAGCATCCTTTTAAGTCATTAAATGGCTCTTTTTTAAGATGTTTTCCAATGTAGTTTTTTATTTTTTTTTTTCCCGGGTTGGTAGACATACAGAATTGTAGTGTTCTAGGAGAATTCTTCGGATTTTTTTAAAAATTATTTTTAATTATTGAATGTAAAAGAGTAATTTCGCTTCCAGCTAAGTTTGAACCTTGTCATTTCCTGAAGAACATCAATCAGAACTGTAACCCGTTTTAGATTAGATCAGATTGGTGTTAGACGCAAAAGCCGATATACATGCATTCATAGGGCCTCTGACCATAGCTAGCGTGTTTCAGTGTTGCCATCATAATACCAGCTCTGCTTGTCCTGAGATGAATAGGCCCCGGCGGCACACTTTCTTCACACTGTCCTTACACGGTACACGGTACACGGTACACAGCAGCCCCGAGTGTGATTTTTCCACTACCATAGAAGGACTAGTTTGAGTTTACAGATGAACATTAATAGGGTCTGGAAATGACTCTTATACCAGCTATACTTAGTGAAGTGTGTCAGATGTAAGATGTGTTTTCCACCCCCACAGTCAGACCTCTTCCAGAGAGACCTGTACCCAGACACAGCGGGACTGGAACCTGCCTTACTGGCTGAAGACTGGATCGCGGGGCAGGATGCCCCCCCACTGCTGATATCCATGAGCGGAGGATACGAGGCTCCTCCTTCCAGGCAGCGAGATGTCCCCAGGGCCAGAGCCAAACCCTCATCCCTGGGGGACCCGGAGGAATCCAGCCAAACCCAAAGCCCAGTCCAACCTGTGTTCAGTCCAGCCAGCCTGGAGACAGAGGTGGAGGGGATCTTTGCAGAGCCAGCGGCAAGGGAGAATACACGAGAGGTGGAGGGCGTGGGTGGAGAGGTGAGGTCACAGGGGAACCTGGGGACTCAGACTAAGGTGCAGTGAAACTCTACAGCAGGACTGGCATATTTCTGTGAAAAAATCAGTAGTTATATCCTGACCTTCAACTGAAGTTTTAGGTTTCTTTTCTTTTAAAGACACAATTGATTGAATGCTATTGCAGTTTTTCACGTCAGACCTGATCTTCAATCTGTTCTGAGAGTGGTATTTTCTTAAGTCACTTATAAGAAAATTCAGAGCTTCCCCTGGTCGGTGTATGTTTTCTGACCCTTCAGCTCCTTATATAGTTTTACAAGTTCTACAACTACTAAGATTCATAGAACTTCAGGACTTGCAGACCAATGTAGCAGAACTATAATGTATGGTTTTTTTAAATGCATATATAAACATGTATTCAGATGTATCGTAAAGGCTAAATTTCTTTGCTATTGCAAATTGAGCATGTCCTTAAATGACAGCTTAGACCTGGGCTCTCTCTCCTTGCCTCTCCCTCTCCTCAGGAGGAGCAGTTGTGTGAGATTCTGTTGGAGCTGAAAACGCTGAGAGCCCTCGTTCTGTCTCAGGGACAGAGAATTGAGCAACTGGAGCAGCAACTGACCCGCTTTGAAGAGGGGGACGTGTGACTTCACAGTTATTTCACACTAAATCACGACAGCAAGACAACCTTATTGTTATCACACACTACATCATGACAGCAGGACAACTACACAGTAATTACACACTACGTCGCGACAGGAGGGCAACCACACAGTAATTGCACACCACGTCATGACAGAAGGGCAACCACACAGTAATTGCACACTACGTCACGACAGGAGGGCAACCACACAGTAATTACACACCACGTCATGACAGGAGGGCAACCACACAGTAATTGCACACTACGTCACGACAGGAGGGCAACCACACAGTAATTACACACCACGTCATGAC